>LDEV01002646.1:0-47899 GCA_001014755.1 Blastomyces silverae
ATTGAAGAATAATAATAATAATAATTCACATCTTCAACTCTTACAGTACTTATAACTTTTAAATAAATTAATTATAACTTATACTTCTTCATTAACACAGTATTCTTATTAAGAACTGTATCTCTTGATCTCTCTCAATACTTTCAATTATATTGTCATAATATTTCATATATATTATCATAATATCTCTTATAAGAAATATTTTTTATATTATACACATCTCTCACTGTATATCAGATTTTCATATCAAATCAATCTGTTATTTACTCTGTCACTAAATTATATAAAAATCATGTGAGATAAATATATAATTAAGTATGAATAACTTGATGAAAAGAAAATACAAAGAGAATATCAGTAAAAATAGCTCAACTAAATATCAGTGATAGAAATCAGAAAAATCAGTCAGAGAGTCTAGACTTGATAAGTTAATTACATTACTAATTTTCATCTTGAATAATCTTATAATTTATAATATAAGTATGAAAGCAGTCAATACATATATTGATGAACTAGAGAATGAAGTTCATAGTATATATTAAAATAATATTAACACAGCTGAGAGAGTTAATAATATATTCAGAAAGCTACTTTTTGAATATAATCTCAAAGTATTTATCAGAGATATCATTCTCTGTACTCTGAATAAATATAAACACTTCATACAAGATCAGACTGAAGATAACAGTGAGAATAATCATAATCAAGATTTCACTAGTAAGAATAATAATAGTATATCAGTTATTAATGATGATGAGAATATCAGTGACAGCAGTAAAAATATATCTCAGATTAATAAGAAGAAAGATATTCTTATTAAAAGTTTTAATAAAGATAAAATTATTGATAGAGAAAATGCTTTTATCACAACTGATAATAATGAAGAGTAATTCAGAATATCTATAACTGATGCTAAAACTCTCATGAGTTTTATAACTGATGCTGAGATTTCAATGAGTTATATCTATATCTGTAACTTTCTTATATATAATGACACTATTTGAGCACTCTCTCATATACAGCAGAGTCTCAATGAGCTTTACAATTAATAATCAATGTCAACAGAATTTCATTATATAGTAATAAGTGACTTTAAGCTTATATATTTTATTTCTTTTTTTTTTCTTACTTACTATGTTTTTTACTTGCTATATCTGTACTTTAGAAGCAGTCTTTTTTAAGAAGAGAGTATGCAGTGATACTTCACTTCTTCATACTTATAGTATACTCATAGTCTACTTCTTTCTTTCTTATATATGTAGCTGCTAGCTAGTTATAGAAGAGAAGCTCACTCTTCTCAGAGCTCTCTTCTCTTAATTAAACTTTTCTTCTTCTTTTTTCTATCTCTTTGCAGTAGAATCTCTTCTATTATATTAACAGCTATACTTTATAAAATTGAATGAAGAAGAAATGAGATATATATATTAATTTAACTCAAAACTACTATAATATCAACTATCAAATATTGAAATTATTAGATATTAAAGATATGAAAACAGTGATGAAATATAATTTATTAATAAATAATAATCTTTGATAATATTTAATACTTTATAGAACTATAATACTAACTATTTAAATAGAATTTATATATATTAATTATAACTGAAACTCAGATAAAACTATATATTTATAAAATTGAATTTAACTGCTATTTTTAAAATAATCTTATAAATTTACAAGATAAATTAATTCTGAAGCTATAAAAAATTGTTAAGAATAATTATTTAATTATTATAATAATAGTGTATAATATTCTTATAATTTCATTGATAGAGATGAGAATGAAGTGAAAGTTTAACTTAAATTAAAATATTTATCACTATTATCACAGACAGTTATAAAATAAAATAATCAAGAAATTTATAATTATAAAATATAAAAATATTAGACAGTTTAATATCTCTAATTTAACTATATCTGTTTCTAATACTTTTTATAAAAGAGTGAATTTAATGAAGAATAAACTTATATAGAAATATATTTAATTATTTTATAAATATTATTAATAATTATTATTAAATTATAATTATATTAGTATACACTGAATAAAACTAAATTAATCTTTCAATTTCAGTTCTATAAATATACTTAGTTATTTTATAAGTATTATTAATAATTATTATTAAATTATAATTATATAAATGTGTATTGAATGAAACTGAATTTATTTTTCAGTTTTAGTTTTATTTTAATTTTTAGAGAATAATCACTTTTCACTGTATATTATTAAAAAATACTCTTATTTCACTGTTCTTATATTAAATCTAGTCATTTTTTATATTATTTCTGAAAAAACTAATTTATTTTCACATTTTTTTAATAATAGATTCTGATGAGATTATATTAAAAAATGAACTGAGATCAGACTGAATAAAATTAAATGTAAAATATCTAATTCTGATAATTAGTCTACTATTTATATAGATAAAAAAATAAAAATCTTTTATTCTCTTTTTTAGAAATAGTTGAGAGATTTCTGCAGTAGTATTTTTTTATTATATAAAAGAAAATTTACTGACTTTATATAAAAGTGAAATTCTCTATTTATCTAGTCTCTGATCTTATATCTTATATCTGAATAATATTATATAATAATTAAATTAATATAAGAAAAGTGAGATGCTGCTTAGTACTACTCAGAGATTTTAACACAGTTGAAGAGTATAACAGTTATTAGAAGCAGATACTAGAATTATAAACTTAACTTATAAAAAAGCTTATTATACTTGCAGTCTCACTCACTATCTTCTATAGTGAGTGATAGTCATCTTCTCATTAAATATTATCTTTATATTAATTCTCATGTTTTTTCTTTCTTATTCACACATTTAAAATTCAGATAGTAATTATTTTAAAAATTGATTTCTATAGAGTTAATTGTATATAAAATTAGAATCTAAATCATATTAATTATCTTCTAAATTATCAGTGTTGAGAGAATATAGTAAATTTTAAGTTTTTTATCATCAGATCTGTAACTGTTTCATTCTATATTCATTTCTAAATTATTCTTTAAAATTATATCTTCTCTTCATTACATATTCATTATTATACTCTATAATATCTTCTGATTGTAATTATAGATTCTGCTGTTTTTTTCTACTCTTTTGAATCTTCTCTACTATTCTTATATATTACAGATTCTGACAGATCAGTATATAAACTCTCTTCTCTGCAATTACTGTCTTTTCAAGCTGTTTCACTCTCTATCTAATCACTGAATTCATTATATTGTATCATAGTATGATATTTAGACTGTCAATATATCTATATAATCTTTGTATAGTAGTAGAGATACTGACTGCAGCTAGATTATAGATTTATGAGTGAGTGAGTATAACAGAAGAGAGAATGATTATATAAAATAATTTTGAAAAAACTATCTACAGATTATAGAGCTAAATACTCATCTTTCTAAATATAAATGTGATTGTGAAGAATTTGAATATTGAATACTAAATATCACACAGATGTTATAAGAACTTCTGCTTATTAAAATCAAGAAGTCTGTCTTATACAGAAGCAGTGACAGTCTTTGCATGAAAGTGTTTATAGAGATCAAAGATATTGATATCTAATAACTGCAAAAGATGTGTAGAATGAGATGAGAAGATAAATAGAACAATGTCATTGATATCTATGTATTTAATGAACTTGTATATTAAATAAAAATCAAATTTATTTAGAAGCAGTATTCTAACTGTCTCATATTACTGAGCTTTTGTATATAGATTAAAGTGTTTGATTCATTGAAAAGAGATAGAATCATTATTATAGTTACTATCTGACACAGTAATCTGAGTGTCTGCATTCATCACTATTATATCATTATATCATTTTATTATATATTTTTTTACTTTTATAATGATGAATGAAGAAATGATATTCTTAATAATGAAAACAGTTTCTATAATAGAGATATAATCATAATTTTGAGAGTAGAGAGCAGTAGTGATCTCAAGAAGATTAGAAGATCTAGTGATAATCTATTGATTTCTTACAACTTCAATTTAAAACTCAGTTTCATCTATATTTCATATATCTTCAGATAAAATAGAATGAATCTCAATTGTCTTTTGAAGCTTCTTATATCAATTTTCAAAGACAGTATAATTCTCTGCTCTCTTTCTCTCATATTGCATTGTCTTTTGACTTCATATACAGATGTTAGAATGCCTCTTTATGAAATGTGACTAGTGTTGTTTTTTTCACGGGTCGGGTTGAAAAAGTGGTGGGGAATGCCCGCCCAAGCGGGTTCCCAGGTTGGGTTAATTAAACCCGCCAACCCAACCCAGGTTTTTAGGGGCGCTTAGGGGCACTTAGCATGCCTAGCATGTCTAAATTACTTAACTAGGTTTAGTGAAGCCACTATAAGCCTGGGGACCCACCCCCTAAGCACAGGCATGTTTTTTTCGCGGGTCGGGTTGAAAAATAGAGGTGAGATGCCCAAGTAAACAGGCTTTTTCACGGGTCGGGTCCCTAACCCACCGGGTTATCCGGGTCGGGTTGACAACACTAAATGTGACATTCAATGCTCACTCAGAGATTCAAATTCTCATATCTCAACATGTTGTCTTAGAATGTAATTGCCTGTCTCTTGCAGCTGCTCACATGTTGAAGAGTATTCAAATCAATCAAGATGTTAAATGTAGTTCAATATTACAAGCTCTTCTTCATCTGTAAGCTGTTTATTACCTGAGTTGAAGACAGTATGTGATGAGTGACCTCTTTGACAGAAATGTAGAAGATTATAAGAAACATTGAATTGACAGACAAGAGCAGCATGACTGAGATCTGAGCATCTTTCATTGAATTCTATGACAGATTCTACACATTTTTCAATCTCTTGAGACCTCTCAATCATCTTGAAATAGGTGATAATCATGTGAATGATGAAGGAAAAATGTGAGAATTGACACAAAGGTGATATTTGGTGAGAAGGTGGCTACCACCCACTATAGAAGATAGTGGGTGGGGCCGCGAGTAATAAGTTCTTTAATTTAAGTCAAGTCTGAGAACTTGCTTAAATGAGTCTCTCATCTCTATTTTTCAACCTGACCTGCAAAAAAACATGCCTGCACTTAGAGAGTCTGTGCCCAAGCTTATAGTGGTGAAAAGTGACTTAACTAAACCTAGTTAAGCTATTTAGGCACGCTAGGCGCTTTAGGCGCCTCTAAAAACCCGAGAACCCACTATTGCGGGTTTTCCAGTTAAAGCCAAGCCCGGGAACCCGCCCGGGCGGGCACCTCCCACTCATTTTTCAACCCGACTTGCGAAAAAAACAACGCTAGCGCACACCTCATTCCCACTTCAGTGATAGAGAGAGTAGAGGCAGTAGAGAGTGAAAGAGAGGTTAGAGGCAGTAGAGGTGAAAGAAGAGAGTAGAGGCAGTGATGATGATAAAGAGAGTAGGGGATGGAAGAGGGGGTGAGAGCGGTGGTGATGGTAGAGGGGGGAGGGGGTGGAAGAGGGGTTAGAGGCAGTAGGGGTGGAAGAGGGGGTAGGGGTGGTAACTAGTGGTGGCAGAGGGGGTTGGGGTTGGAAGGGGGCGCTGCGCAAGCAGCAAAGCGAGCGTAAGCGAGCGGTTGAGGCTTGTTACACCAATTGTGTCCTCGCGGCTAAACAAAGAATTTAGCGCTCATCATGCCTACCTGCGCTTCTTCAGACTCTCAGACATTATTATCTGTTAATCTGACCAGTGTGCTCAATCATTTTTGACTGCATATCAATACTCACTTCAAGAATGCAATGTACAGCACATGTGCTCCGTGCGCTCCAGTACATGTACTCCGGGCTGTACATGTATCTCCGGCTTGGCTTTACGGATGCTGCTCGGAGATCCCCCTGGCGCCTCGAGCTGAAGACAGAGAATTCCAGAGCTGTGCGTGCTGCTGTCGCCCTCACGTGTGCTTGTTGTGACTTGAAAGTCTACGGTGTTGAAGTTGGGTGTTGATCTTGCCAATGTGTTCACTACTCCCTTCATTAAATACGGGCGTGCCCATTATGCCATTTTCATAGTCAGAATAACTTAAGGAGGCATCAGAGAAATGGAATATCTTTCTCTTCTTATTTCTATGGGCGTTCTTGCCGGCCTGTTGTCAAAGAGTATTTCCGCCGTGGTGGAGTCAAATTCACCAGATCTCCGAGCAGAATGGTTATGCTGGTGTGGCATTTTCGGTGCTCTTAGAATATATCGATATCATACTGGCGAAAGTGGGAGCTCGTGCTCCGATGGCCGCCAAAACAGTGGCGCTGCATGGTCTTTGGGCTGGAAACTATGGATTAGTGCTGTGTGCCTTTCAGCATCTCGGATTATCGGACTGTATTTTGACGTGAATTGGTCCCTGGTATGGCTGTCACTCTGTTCTATTGAGGATTTATTTGAATTACTTGCTGACTGTCTACTTGCAGCCTCTAGTCACAAGCTTCGTGTACTCGATTTTACAACTACGGTCGACGTCATCCACTTCTGTCCTCCCATTACCTGCTCTTGGGATTAGTGCAAACTTGGGCATCGGGTCCAATTGGCCATCATGGGTGAAGGCTCTCGCGATGACAGTGGTAGGGTGTAGCACATCCGCTATCCTCTATTTTGCAGTGCCTCAAGTGGGCGTATCATATCCCGCAGTTGTCGGATTCATGATCTTACGGACTGCTGGTTTTGTTTTGTTGTCACAACCTGGAGAATTTGGCGTGCTTTCGGACAATGAACGAAGCAATAGTTGGAATCTTGCAAAGGCTGAAGAGTTGGCGTTTCGTGTGCTAAGCATCGTCACCATTTTAATGGTGATAATCCCGTCCCGGTTTCATTTGTCGCTGGCGACTTTTGGACATGCTCTATTTTCTGCGTTGGAAGTAATGGTAATCTTGTTCATGGTACGTATGTTTTTGCAGATCTATTGTGTTCGTCACTGACTGGACATTCAGATCTCCCTTGGGTATTGTATGTCTGCAACAACATTGGAGACCCTTTCTGCAACAACCTTGAGAGGTTTCATGGGAGGTTTCTCGCATGCTTTGCCATTCTCTCTTGTCTCAGTTGTATCCGCGATACAATGCCAGGCTGGAATGCCCTTGTCAAGCCGCCGGCAAGGTTTACTGCTTACTGCCTTGGTTCTCCTTCCTAGCCTAGTCAGCATGTATCATTTCTTTAACCGATTTTCCCATGGGACCGTTGAAAATCTCCCTATTCAGCCGTCTTTCTCAGTGCATCCTATTGAACAGTTAGCTCAAGAAGCCCAGATAAAATTTGGCAAGATGATTGCTCGCCAATCGAAGACCCTGCAGGACGCGACAACAGAATATATGCGTAGATATAACAGATCTCCCCCGCCGCATTTTGATACGTGGTTTGAGGCGGCACGGAGCAAAGACTTCCTATTGATCGATGAGTTTGACATTATGATGAAAGGGCTTGAACCTTTCTGGGGTGTATCACCAGCCGATCTCCGTGGTAGAGTGGACGCGGCCATCGCCACGGGTGAGGCATCTCTGATTCGTGTTGCGGTAAAAGACCATCGCGCCTCATATTCGATGGTGGACGCCGCCCAGTGGGTAGCAACTCAGGTGCGGAGCTGGTTCACGCATGAGATGCTAGCTACATTACCTGATCTCGCTCTCGTGATTAATAGTTATGACGAGCCGAAAATGGTTGTCCCACACGATATATTGCAGCGGGCACTCTCGCGAGCTCACAGCAATATGACAGTCCAGCCAGGTCAAAACCCCAAATTGGCACAGGAAGTTCATTTCCTTGACATTGGGCGACAGAATCCTTGGGACGTGATGGTGCTGTCCTGTCCGACTGACTCTCCTGCTCGGCAATTTTATCAACACCCAGCATCATCATATATGGTCTCGGAGCTTGGTTTCCTTTCAAACGTCAGCGCCAGTAAGGATATCTGTCTCATCCCAGAACTTCGAAATCTTCAAGGGTTCCTTAATGATCCTGAAACACTTCATTTGGCCCATTCACTCTTTCCAGTATTTTCAACCGCAAAATTATCATCCTTTCAGGACATCTTATATCCGGCCCCCTGGTACGATGCCAAAGTCGACAGCCACGAATACAACGAACAGGAAGATACACACTGGGAGGATAAGGAGGACAGCATCTACTGGGTGGGTTCCACCACAGGTGGCCATGCAACTGTTGAAAATTGGAGATTCTCTCAACGACAAAGACTCGCCTTGATGACCCAGAACGAAACTCACCCAATAACCCTTTTAAAAAGAGCCAAATCGCCAAGAAATTCGAGTAACGAGAGCGCTAGTGCATCCACATGGGAGCCATACTCGTCAAAGATATCAGAAATCTCTCCTTACCTCAAGGTTCGAATCTCCAGCGTCATCCAGTGCGACGATGACGCATGCAGAGACCAAGAGGTCGCCTTCAATACCTCAGGAGCGGACCGAGACAGCGTAACCGCAAGCTATCGCTCCCGCTACAACCTTGACCTTGATGGAAATGGCCTGAGTGGCCGATTCTACCGCCTCCTTCGCTCCAACTCTGCTGTGCTGAAACAGACTATTTTCCAGGAGTGGCATGATGACTGGCTGGTTCCATGGGTTCATTATATACCGGTGAACATGAATCTGACGGATTTTCCTGAGATTGCCCGATACTTGGTTCATGAGCCTGAAGGGAGAGAGCTGGGAAAGAGAGTTGCACGTGATAGTACAGAGTGGGTGGAAAAGATCTTTCGAAAGCAGGACTTTAAGCTTGTTTTTTGGAGATTGCTTTTAGAGTATGGGCGGGTGATGCATGATGATCGGAGTGACATGAAATTAAGCTGATAGAAACACCTGAGCAGTGCTGGACCTCTTGGCCGCGCAATAAGTTGTGCTATCATTCTCTGTAGTAAATGTACATGTAATGTATGTACAGTAGTGTTCAAGAAGTAGTTTGCTGATCTCATATAGAAGCAGGGTTCTTCTATTCATCAATTGAGTACTTCTATCTTGCATCTGAATGATGTCATGAGGTGGTTGGAATACTTCCAAGCAAGGCAGGGCCGCAGGGGGCTGCTCAACACCGCTCTGGAGCCTTGGCGCGGCGGAAGGGCGTGACAACTGTCAGAAAAAATTCAAATATCTTTTAAATCGGTTTAAAAGCTCTAGTTATTGCATATAATTCTACATCAAATCCTTCAGATTCACATTCTAAGTTTCATGAATCTGATATCTATGTTCAAACTCCTTCCCATCCACCACGTGCAGCATCCAACCTATCATGCAGCTTGGAAACAGCATCCTCAGCGTCGTCCCTGCGGAATGCGTAAGGCCATCCGTGCTGTCGATAAATCTGCTTGATATACTGAATGTCCATTTCAGTTCCCCACTCCTCTGCCTGATCACAGACTTGTTTCTCGGTGATGTTGTCATCCGCTTCGCCCGCGTACGCTTCTATGGTGACCATGCCCCGGCAAGGTATGAGATCTAGGCGCCGATACGCCTCCTTCAGCCCGTTAAAATAGGAACGGACATCAACTGGATCGAGTGAATTGCCACGAATCTCATACTCGGTAATTTCGCCGTGCTTTACATCCAAGAGGAGCTCCCGGCCCCCGCTCTCGTGGCCGGTTGTAATGCTGATTATGTCTTTCATATCCACCAACACGCCTTGAGAAGACTCGAATTCGCCCCATTCCTGCCATCTACTGAGTTTACTCTCCAAGGACCTTCGGGAACAGGAGGAATAATCTATCAACTCTGATTTATAATGTACTTGCGATGGATTGTGGCCGTGAAGATTTGGCTTTTCGAAGTAGGGTAGATGGCGTATGACCTTGATAGCGTAGTCGGACTTCAAACCCGCGCAGAATTCCGAAGTGAGTCCTGGCCATCCTCCCGGTGGAGGGATTTTAAGGGCTGCTCTGTCGTAGTGGAGGGTCGTGAGAAATATGTAAAAATCCAGCAAGATCGCCCCGAGCTCCTTTGGGGTATAAGCCGCAGTGCTGAAGGAAGTGTCAGACCCAGATGCGGTTGCGTTGTTGCGAGCACACATTGTAACTTAGTTGAAAATCAATCAGTTATGAAAATAATATATGAGAAGTACTAACTAACTAATGAACTAATACACAGGAATATACACATCTTTATATATGTGTGGAATTCAAAATTGCTTGACGAAGAACGTTGTTCCAAGTCGTCTCTGCATCCCAAATAGGTGAGGGGTAAAGAATGCGTTCCTTGAGGCCTTGCCAAGACTGGTTTTGGAGCCAATTAGATCGCAGTATGAGGCGTTTTCAGTGGAGTTGAAATATCATCAACCAATAATGGAATAGAATAATGCAATCGTGGGCAGTGGAGAACTCGATGGCATGCCTTGATTCTATTGGTCAGAGTCTGCCGCCTGCCGCCTGCGGATCTCGACTCTCTAGGTATGTAGGTACCTAGGTAGGTAACTAGTTAGGTAGTGTACCTACATTAGCAGGTGGGAGAACAGAGATTGCCAGCTGCCTGCCTCTCTATATCCACCGGATCTCCAGCAGCTCGATCAGAGATGAGTTTGCGTCTCCCTGACGGCTCTCTCATCCCAAGTCCGACTCGCCTCTTTCCCGACGATTCCAAGGACGACCATGGCGGAGCCGGCCTATTTTCTTGCGCCGAGCATTACATCCAAGTTCTAAGTTAATTGCCCTCCTGCAGGACGACTCGAAGGTGGCGCTGAATTTTTGTTGTATGGAGATGACAAAAAAGAACAAAAACGGAGAAGTCTGTGCGATGTTTCTTGGCGGGTTGCCAGTAGGAAACGGATGTGGGATATTCAATTGGAGGACTGCTTGTGGAAGCTGCTAATCGGAGGAGCAAGGGCGCGCTGTCGTGGAGTGATTGCCAAATATATTGCATTGGATGGTCGATAGAGAAAAGGGGGTTGCGCTGTTTGATGCGAGCCAGCTGTAACCCCCAGGAGACGTGAAAACATCGGAGGCGTTCAGCAAATTTGAGGAGGCTATACATCAGGGTAAACTTTGAGGAGAGTGCGGAGCAGCAAGGAGACCCTATCTATAAATAGGCAAATTTTTGATCTTGCTCCAGGTTCGCAGTAGCATCACATATATCCTCAACAGCGTCTACGAGGTCTTGTGTACTTGATCTGTCTTTTCTGGGTTCCGCACCAACCATTCAACGTAAATGATGATTTGAACAGAGATACTTTTTTTTTATCAAAAGAGATAAATATCCTTTAGTGATTGTTCTTGTATTAAAATGTCGCTTCTCTCTTCTTCGTTGCTATTTATCCTGTATAGCAACTCATATCGCCGCTTCGGTATTCCCTCACTTTCCATGGTCAAGCATTCAAGGCTGACTCGCGAGACAAATCAGAGATATCCTCCAGTTGCAGACTCGTTGGTCTTCTTAAAAGCCAAGAATGCCGTCTAACCCTCGAAGCATGCGCCGACTCCGATACATCCCATGTGAGCCTCTGAGGGTTCACAAAGGTGGGAACCGACATCTCCTCCTGAGAGCGAGTAATCGAAACCAATTTGCTCAGCACAGCGAATTCGAATTTCAACTTCATACTGTAAATCGTCCCCTTTAGAGTTACTTGGATTATCCAGAAATTGAGATATTCGATGACGAGAAGAGCAATGTCCATAACGATGATAATCGAGTTGATAGTGAGAAGCTGATACATTGTCACTCGGCCATCTGATGATGGTGAGACTCGTAATAGCTTGACCGCTTGCCAGATATATATACCGGACAAGGCAAACTCTTGTACGCAGAACATCGTCAGCTCCAGCTTTTCCATTATGCTATATGCCCTCCGGAATACCAAATATTTATCGGTCGAGAACACCGTTCCGTACGCCAAAACTCCAGTCGGTATGTGAAGCAGGAACGCATTGATGATAATCATGCATAATACCGAACGAAGGATTTTCGGGGAGTGTACAAGGAGATGGAGACGAGAGTAGAGGACCATGGACTGGCCGGTAACCATTGGAATCCATGGAATAACTATCAGGGTAAATGAGAACCAAATCGCTGCCGTGAGCTGGAAATAAAACAGTAGGAGACCAAGGGCGTAGAACATGACCCCGAGCGTTGAGATGAGAAGACTTGTAAAGTAGAGGCCACGATATCTCTTGAAGTACATAAATATTATAATGAAGAGCTCGAAAGAATTATACCCTGCAACGGCAACGAAAGCCGCGACAGCGAGATCCACTGCAGCGCGGTTCTCATGATATAGACCTGCTTCCCGCCCGGGTGACTGAGGATCTGAAGCCGACATTAGCAGGCGAAGGCCCCGAATTCGAGCCGCCTCGGCAGCAGTGTTTCATGAGGTAGTTATCAAAGAGCAATCCACATTCTCACAAAGCCCAGCTCTTTTTAATATATCCCCGCTGTTATGCAGTCATGGCTTGCCAAACATGATCAAAGACTGGTTTTCTTTTGCAACTCAAACCCTGCGATAAAAATATACCCTTTTCCCTGTGAAGAGGTATCAATCGATCGGGGCGTTATGCAGAGGATGTTGGTAGGAACGCAGTCTGTCCGTCCAACGGCTACCCAGCGATGAGGATAGATATGAGGTGGATTTTAACTCGGACAGCAAACGACTCTGCGGGGTGTCACCTAAACACTGAAAGGCAACCTCAATTTCCCTGAAAGTCCGACTGATGCGACCGCACAAGCCAGGCTACTTTCCGAAGATATACCAAGAGTAGGTTCACTCTCAGCAATGTTAGCAGGATACCGTCAGGTTAGTTGGGTGAGGTGTAGATGCAAATGACAAGCCTGTCCGTTCTAGAAACAACATCTGGGGTAGGGAAGGTGGGTGACACGAGGGTGTGTATATATACACATATAGGACGGCATCAGAAAACCTTGAGACCCTACTCCGTACTCCGTACTTTGGTGGTGAACCAAACACTGATGGCATGATTTTTGCAATATTTAAACCATTGTGCTGGATTTCCTGGGTGGCTCATGAGTCCAAGGGTAAGCTCAGTTGATTCCAGCTGAGTTGTATCACTCGCCGCGTCTACATGCAACATTTGCACCAATTGTGAGTTGAAAGTTAGGAAGAGAAGACTGGAAAGTTCAGTTGTAGCCAAACTTGGGATACATCAATCGCTCTCAGATATTATTGCGAAGCTCCTCCAGATGTCCTCTGTTTAAGCCAAAAAGACAAAGTCAGGCCAGTGCTGTCACTACCACGCGATGATTGGAAGGTATCTGCTGGTCTAAGATTATTCACCCTTGTGAGCCGCCAATGCCTTTTTCTTTTTTTGTATTTTATTTTATCTTGACTGAGTTGGAGGGTTAGTTAGTTACTGCAGAAAGTTACTCTGGTAGCTATAACTATGTTAACTCTCACTAGATTGCTCTCTGAATAACCACTCAGTCAACCATGTTTACCGGAGTCAGAGCGCCGGCCAGCACAATTTATGGGACTTTCCTGACCCGGCTGCGAGAACTGTGAGACGAGACGGGGAATTGCGGAGAGCTTGGTGAAAAATGTCACCGTATCAACAGGTGGTGCATTCGTCCGCAAGTGAGGGGATTAAATAACTCTCCCAAGCCTTTCTTTTCTTAGCCTTCCAACCGAGGCCTTCTACTGATCATTGACGCAGCTTTCTCTCATCATTTAAATTGGACGTGAGCAGTTACAGAACAGAACCACAGAGTTAAATATTGCCTGAAGATAGCCACAATGGTCAAGGTTGCTGTCGCTGGCGGTTCCGGGCGTGAGTTAAATTCTAAAACTTAAGCAGTTATGTATCATTGCTGAATTTGTTTTTTGCAGAGGTTGCCTGTGAGGTTATTGACGCCCTCGTCGCATCAAAACAACATGACATAACTGTATTAACCCTAAGGTGAATGCAAACCTTGACATGGTTCCTCTATTCTACGGTTTCAATGCTAACATCCTGCGTAGATGGCTCCAGCGACGGGCATTGCACCCGGAATTAACTGGAAGGTCGTAGACTATGATAATAAGACACAATTGATTGAAGCCCTGCAAGGGGTTCACATTCTTTTGTCGTTCATTCAAATTCTCTCAGATCCCAACCAGGAGTCACAGAAGAATCTTATCGACGCCGCGATTAGCGCCGGGGTGAAACGCTTCGCGCCCAGCGAATATGGAAGGTGACGCCATCCGCAACCTATGAGATGCATGAAGATAGAAACTTACTATATCAAAGTAAGGGTACAGTTGACATGCCTTGGTGGAGCGGAAAAGAAAAAATCCGTGAGTATTTGAAAGAAGTCAATGAGATGGAAAACGTGGGTTTTCCCCTCCACGCTTGAGATTGTGCATCCGAGCTCAACTGACTCAACTCCTAGAAGCTCGAGTACACGTTGTTTCAGCCAGGTCTATTCTTAGACTACCTAGCCTTCCCACACAAAACTGCAAAGCACCTTGATCCCCTGCAAACCGTGTTCGATTTCGAAAATCGACGTGCCATTGTAGTAGATGGCCATGAAGATGCCATAATGACTCTAACAACAGTTGCTGATCTTGCTGCGATTGTTGCTCAAGCCGTTGATTACAAAGGCAAGTGGCCTTCGGTGAGCGGTATTAGAGGCAAAAGAGTCACGGTTTCCCAACTGCTAGAAATTGGCAAAAGAGTTCAAGGTGCGAATAATTTCCAGAGTGCAAGGTCATATTGTAATCCACTAACATGACTCCATAGGGTGCTCATTTACTATTGATAAGGTGAAAATTGCAGATCTAACGGCTGGACGCTTAATAACTTCCTGGGGTCTCAAATCAGTGCACCATGCAGTTTCAGAGGATCAAGCACTGGACATGCTCAAGACAGTTTCCATTGGTATTCTTTTAAGTAGTTCAAAGGGTGCCTGGGACTCATCAGATGAGATGAATCAACTTTTCCCAGAGTATGAGTTCACCTCGGCTGAGCACTTTTTAGAAAGAGTTTGGAAAAAATAGCAGGAATATCAAGTATTCTGTGCCTTTTTTTCTTCTTTTTTTCTTCTTTTTTTGAAGGACACTTAGCTATCTACGCTGGGTCCGCAGCATATGGTGTTAACAGTTAATCAAACTCACTCCTTTTCAATATAAATAACAGCCTGAGTCAACGAACGGCTAGTTCCTTATATACAGTGAAGACGCTACTACCGTCCCCGCAGATAACCCGACTCAACTGCTGCTTTACTTTAACCACCGTTGATTCGCTTTAGGCCCTTGACGTACTCTGGGACAACAGACAGCACGTATAGTCCACGCGTGGGTTAGCTCTGTTTGACTAGTTACCCTTCAACGTCAATGAAATCCTGGTACAGAATATGGCATTTTAAAGTGATGTTTAATATCCTCACCAGCACTGATACAACTCCCATCTCTTGCTCACCCAGAGGCTGCACGAATACCCTTCAAAGCTGTTGAAACGCCATCACAAGATAATTCAAGTTCTCAAAAGGGCAATTTGTACAGTATGTACATGTAAAACACACTGACAGAGCATTGTCACCTCGGATTGTACCAGCATTGTTGATAGCGGGTATTTGCCACGCTCTGTACAAGACGCCTTCGATGCGCATGACGGCCATCGCTGCTTGGCCACATAACTTCCAGAAGAAGTACTGTATATTATTTATTCCACAGCAGTGCCTTAGCTTTTAGGGCTAAAGGCCGGCCTGGGGATTTGGATAACTACCGAGGTAAAAATAACATTTCAATACCCTGTGGGGAAATCAATGCGGGGATGTTCTCTAGATGTTGATCAGTTATATCATTTTATTTACTCCCTGTTCTCATATTTAATACGGCCGTTGTCCTCTACTATTCCACCGCAGTATGGAGCAATTTGAATTCCTTTACGCTATTTTTCCCGTAATCGCCCCGACCGATAATTCCCACTACGAAACTCCAAACTTGGCTTGAATCATGGCTACACCTTCGCTTCAAGCGCAGCTCCAGGCGCTGGGCATGATGAAAGGGCCCCTTCCTGCAGACCCTGTTGATCGGGCCAACGTGGAGCACTGTCTCCGCCACGGCTACGTCGTGCTCGAGAACTGCTTCACCATGGAAGAGGCGGACGCCGCAAAGGCTGAGATCGACCGGCTGAGTGGCTCCGATCCCATCAAAGGTCGGAACGCGTTTGAAGGGCTAAATACGAATCGGATATATTCGCTACTAAACAAGTATGTGCAGTACATACATGTACGGCTTGCTACCACTGTAATGTCCCGGGGATCGTTAGAGGATGAGGATGAGGTTAATGCATATTTCTTGAGATCATAGGACGAGAGCGTTCGACAAGTTCGCAATGCTCCCTCGTGTGCTCGCCTTGAATGATTACTTCTTGGACACGGGGTACAATATCACTGCTTTTCATACCATCCAGATCAACCCCGGTGAAGCCCACCAGGACTTGCATCACGGTACGCCCGCGAAGTTAATGAAAGTCACCATTTTGCTGATAGCTAACGAAATCTCGAAGCATGTAGATGACGCCTTCTGTCATGTCCCACGTCCACGTATGCCACTGGGAAGCGCGATAATTCTAGGTATGGCATTCCAAGGGGCCGCCGCGACAAAGCAGATTTCGCTGACTTAATGGTTTGAAAGCATTCGATGAGTTCACTGTCGAGAATGGCGCCACACGCATCATCCCTGGTAGTCATACTTGGGGCGCCGATCGGCGTCCAAAGTACGACGAGACTGTGCCGATGATCTGTCCCCCAGGAAGCGTCGTCTACTTCCTTGCCACAACGTGGCATTGTGGCGGACCAAACAACTCCCCTAACGCCCGGAAGAGCGCGACGGTCCAATACTGCCAGCCCTACGTGAGGAAACCAACACCTCCTTAAATTGTGATGACTCCGCTGACGTACCGATCCCCCATAGATCCGACCAATCGAAAACCAAATCCTTGCAGTCGACCCCCGAAGACTCACTGAGATCCCGCGACGCATTATTGAAATGATGGGATATCAGATCCACGCACCCTTTATCGGCTACGGTGTGTTTCTCCTTGTCACCTTTTATGTTCTGCTCGCTACTAATACTTCATTCCTTTGCCTAGCCGACGGCTTGAATCCTATCACTGCGGTACGCAGGATGGTAAACTGGCTTCAGGGTCCCCTGGACCCTAACCCCCCGACGTTTGCATCGAAGGCAGCAATTTCGGGAAATGCCAAACTGTAAATAACAACTGCGAAATAGTTAATATAGGCATTTTAAGGGGGAAAAACAATCCGTGTACTCTAGAAATTTCACTTCTACTTTCATCCTGCCCATGCGTAACTCATTCGTGTATTTTGTTCATTTTCCGGAAAATTTCCTTTCTGAAATATTCCTGGACCCTATTGCACCGGTATTAATCCTCCGCCCGATTGTGCTGCGGGCGTTGGGGAAAATGCCAAGTACCACGGGGCATATGTTGCTGCGAAAACGATCACGATTAGAATCAGCTACTCATTAATCACCGCCGTGCGCCTTCATAAATACGAAACGTTAATATGTGCTAGTGTGGCATTTCCCCGGCTTCTAGGAACTAATTGAACACAGGAACGGCTGTCTCTGGCCGCCGATCGAATGGGAGGATTGCACAATGAGATATCGGCACCCCGTTCATCGGGGAATTCAACGGCTGGGGCCACTTTCCAATAAGCGCATGAAGTTCCAATTTTAGGTATTGTCCTGGCTAGGCTCCAGCCTCCAGGCAACACAATCATATTCAAGCCTGCGCAGAAAGAAGCCGCTGGTCCATGCGTGAGTTCGGATTATCGGGCCAGATTGGCTTCGGGTTATTTAAGGTTTCGGGTTGGCCCACGCTAACTAGTCCGCATTTGGTCTAGTGTCCGAACACGGTCTCGCCCAACCCGAAATTTAGGGCTGACGGTCTGCCGAGGCGCCCAGCACTCGACATCGAGTATTGCATGACCCCTGAATTGAAGATTCTCAAGGCGGAAATCAATCCGAACGCAGGAACTTTAACCACGATCAATTACAGTGAGATGGCGCAAGACGTACGCAATAAGAGGCGGAGTTTGGACCTGGCTCGGTTTCAAACCAGCTTGTATGACGAGTCTTGCTATTTCTATTCCGAATTGTTGATGCTTTTCAGCAATGCCACGTCCCGTTCTGTGTATATAAAAGGGGAGGCTACTAGATCTCTAGTTGCCGTCTCTTGTTCTCTTTTCTCCCAGACATATATAGAGAGTTTTGTATGTACATGTACATGTACCTCGTTGTCACTATTCCTGCTACTCGCGAAATTTCCGACAAGATGGCCGAGGAAGAATTTCATGACTTCTACAAATATACCCCTTCCAAGGCTGCGGCAATAATCTTCATTATACTCTTTTTGCCAACCACTGGCTTTCACACGTTCCAGCTTGTCAAAAGGCGGGTCTGGTTTTTTATTCCCGTCATCGTCGGGGGAATCTGTGAGTGATTGACGTTGCCATTTTCGGTGTATTTGCTCTGCATGTTTGCTCACATCCCATTCAGTTGAGATTGTAGGATACAGCGCCCGTATCATCTCGAGTACCGAAGCGCCCTTATTCACAGATACCCCGTTCATTATCCAAAACCTATTTTTACTACTGGCGCCAGCTCTGTTTGCTGCGTCGATATACATGGAACTAGGACGCATCATTGCCATCCTCCACGGCGAAAAGCTTTCGGTAATACGAAGAACTTGGATGACCAAGATTTTTGTCACTGGTGACATCCTTTCCTTTGTTGTTCAGGGCTGTGGTACGTATTGTCTCCCGATACCAGCTCTTCAACGCTGGACTCTCTTTCATAAAACGGTTCTTGGCTCAAGCTAAAGGCAAGCTTAGGCGGCGGAATCATGTCTAGCGGTACAGAGTCGAATCTCTCGTTAGGCCAAAAGGTGATTATCGTTGGCCTGTGCATCCAGCTTATCTTTTTCGGCCTTTTCATCATTGTCTCGGTCCTCTTTCACCGCCGGATGGCTGCTTGGCCAACGCCAGCATCACTATCTATCCAGGTTTCCTGGCGTAAATACCTCTATTCTCTTTACGCCGTCTCCGTCCTCATCATGGTCCGTTCCATATTTCGGGTCATTGAATACATTCAGGGTGCTGACGGCACGCTCCTGAGCCGCGAATTTTACCTCTATATTTTCGACGCCACGCTGATGTGGATTCTTATGGTGGTGCTAAATGTCGTGCACCCGGGCGTGATTTCGGAGTTGTTGAAGGGAGATTCCCGGCTGAAATCCATTGGCGTGGATATGCACCCTGAAGAGCTGGGGCTTGCCGGAACTCATGATAATAATCGGAATCCAATGAGGAAACAAAGGCCCAGTTTCGCGGAGACAACCTATGCAAGGCATGCTATCGCAACGAGGGGCCTAGCTTGAGCGATGCGTGTACTCGGAACAACATAAGCGCTGCTGTATCACGATTTTCCTTTGGTCATCGGGAGGCGGAGGGGTTTCCGCAAGCTTGGAGGCTTCTATTAACGCGGGGTTGCTCGTATTTGTGTGTTGCCGTTCGTTCGCACTTATCGGGGGTTTTTTTTTTCCTTTGGGCATATTTCTCTATTAGCATTTTGTTCAGATATGGATAGATAAACAATACTCTTTACTTGACCCTTCCCTCGCTTGGCGTGTGCCATTGGATACTAGGATTCGTTTGTTCTGAGTAGCTCCGTCCGCAAGATGGTCTTGTGATAGGTTAGAAAAGAAGTAGGGAATAAGGCATGAGGCGCTCCACGCACCAGAATAAAAATTTATTGCAATATTTCATATATTAGGTAAATCACAATTGGCAGCGTTTAAATCTATGCTTCGCAGGTTCACACCAATTTCTCTCATCGGCCATGCTATTGCATGCCGCCAGCGCAGGTCTAGACTTCTAAACACGGCATCAATAACTTGCTCGCTCCAGCCGTCCGCCCACCAACGCGTCGGCGCTCGATGGAGCAAAACACAAAAGTGCGCCAAAAGTACCAGGGCTGCTGGATCTCGCCGCCTCAAGGACTGTAGAATCTGTTCGGAAAATATGATGGGGAATCGTAGAGCCATCGACCAGTCTTTGCGTTTCGTTTCCGCCATGACGAATGAGTCCGAGAGTTGCTTGATGGCGACTTGATAAGTCTCATTGATTGTTCCATCGCTATCTCGAATGGTAGGCACACTCTGGCAGAATTGCTCCATGAGTTCGAGTCCCATGGCAATGTCTGGAGGGAGGTACTGACGGTCTGTAATCGCTGGCCCACGTTGAAGGAGTAGGGCGAGCGGGCCATCTGAAAGCGAATCCCACGACGATCGTATATTCTTCATGGCTGTTCTAAGAAGGGTAAACACGTCCAGCAACTCGCCAATCGGATCTTCCATCCTCCCATTGTTGACCGAGAATTTTGACGAGCCGAAGGCGAAGTAAACTGTCAAATTAGAGAAAGCAAATACGGCGCTACTATTAGACTTCGTCATTCGCGGCACCATTGAGCGAAATGCAACCACGGCATCATGGTACTGTGTGCGCGCCAATTCCTTGTATGAAGACCCACCCCCATGATCAGACTCGCGAAGATGACTGATATGGAGCGCGGATATGGCGAGGATGACATGCATGAGGAACTGATACGATTGCGCCTCCCGAGGAACAGCTACCTGCCAGATGGACCTGTACACTTCGTAGTCGGCGAAAACAGCGAACGCAGTAGTAGCGTAATGATGCATTAACTCGAGCTCCTGTAATGGCGTGGTTCCATCGTGTGCTAAGCGGGTGCGAGGGCTGAGGGGGGAGCGGGCAGGCGAGAGCAAGTTGTTCCTTTGCACTTCATTCGACGGTTGGGTAGGCTGAGGGTTACTATATCTAGATGGTATGAAGCTGGATGGTTGACCCCATTGCAGCTGGTAACTGCAGTTCACTTTGCGATACTTGCAGTTGCGGCAACATGGTGCTTGTTCGTCACACTTCATCGAGGCAAGTCAACATCGCTGGTACAGAGCTCGCTTTGCGAAAGGGCGAGAAAAAAAGAAAGAAAAGGAACCTGCGGGATGGATGCTACGCTTTGCAGGTCCGACATATTTAGGATAGAAAGCTCGAGGAAGACGGCCTACCTTCACTTTTCTTGCTTTACATTGTTGGCAGCCGTTGCGCGACTTCTTTGGGATCTTTCGCCCGACCTGAGCATGGGACATTTGCTTCGCTTCTTTGGGTTCTGGGTTCTGTGTTCTATACAGAGAACGACGAGATCTGGGAAATGAAGAATTTGAAGCCGATGGATGGTGGTGACTTTCCAGGCTGCCTAATAATCTGTTGAACCCTGGCGCTATTTACTCGCACCGCCAAACCAATCAGCGATCCTCGTTCCCCCAGGCTAAGGCTTGTTCATGGTTTCATTCGATGATAGGGGAGCCGGTTGCTCATCCGCCTCCTGCTGGATTGTTCCCCAACAAAGACGGACAACACGTCCATATCCCAAGATATCCCGGTTATCTGCTTCCTACCACAACGGAAATGGCAGTAACCAAGAGACGCCATTTTCACGACCTACCGCCGGAAGTGGTAGAGGAGGTAGCCGAATATCTTGATCTTGAGTCCCTCAAATGCCTTCGTCTGACCAGCAGAGTATGCCGCATACTCTGTCTTGGGCCTCGTTTCAAGAGTTTCTTCAGGCAGAAAACCACGGACTTGACAGAGTCGAGCCTCCAGTACGGCAGCCTATAGTGACAAATGTCTCAAATGGCTTTTTTTTATGTTTTTTTGTGTTTTTCAGTGTAAATGACTTAATTCCACATAATATTCATTTTTATTGACACATACCAATCACACTAGTCCTAATACAGTTAGTATATTACTATATATGGTTTAGTCAGTCTTGGCTGAACTCCACCCCACAGATCTTGCCACAGAATTCTCTCAGATATAGAGCTGGGCCCAGGCATAGAGCCTCTCAGGTATAGTGCCCCTCAGGGGTAGAACCCCCCCCTAGATATAGAGCCCTGGGTATAGGGCTCTCAGGTGTAGAGCCCCCTCTAGGTATAGAGCCTCTTGGATGTAGAGCCCCGGGTGTAGAGCCCCGGGTGTAGAGCCCCGGGTGTAGAGCCCCAGGTGTAGAGCCCCAGGTGTAGAGCCCCGGGTGTAGAGCCCCCTAGATATATAGATATATAGAGTCCCCCCGGGTATAGAGCTCTCTCAGGTATAGAGTTCCCCCCCCTCATGTGGGTATAGACCCCAGGCATAGAGCCTCTCTGAGATTTTCAATGTGGGTCTCTCTTTCATACAACCTCCAATGAGAAGAGCTCAATTACTAATACAATCAGTATTATTGATGTGTGCTCATTGTAACGCTAGTATAAAAAACCCATTTGAGACATTTGTCACTATAGGCTGCCGTATCCAGGCGCTCTGTGCGCTAGCATCGCATCCTGATCTCGGCCCTGCCGTGATGCATCTGACCATAATGGCGGTCATATATGATGTGTCCGAAGTGGAGGGTATCCTATCCCACGGGCTCCGTCGGACAGCTGGTAAGCTCGATGAAGGGACTGTGATGAGCAATGTATATGCCACCTTGGCACGGGAGAACAACCTGAGCTTCAGCACTCTGCCAGGCTTTAATAACAGTCGGCCGGCGATCGGCTTCTCCTGGCAAACATGCGGTGACCAGGACCGTCTTGACGCCGAATCAGATTCGATATGGCTACGGACACGGCAAAAGGAGCAAGATGGACAGTCCGACGAATCTATCCTTTCATCTCTAGTGTCTGCATTTCGCACTTTTGCACGCCTGGATAGTGTCAACCTCGACGCGATAACCGTGTGGGGCCGCGACAGCCTAGTTTCGACTCTACATGGGCGGGAGTGGCATCGCATCTGGGTTCGAGCCTCGCAGGTCTATCGACTGAGTATATCCGCTCTCGCTACAAGTGGCATAGCAGTAGAGTCATTATCTGTCTATCGCAATACCTTGCGCTGTAGCGTACCCTCGTGCGATATCATGACTCCACTGGAGAATTTTGACTCGCGCGCTATCGCTCTCTTTGGAAAGTCTATTCGAAATCTTGCTCTAGGTGTCTCAATGAAAATCGAAACTGATCCGGGTAAAATATCAGCTACCCGCAAACTCCTCGAGCAAGCCAGCCCGAGGTCGCGAGGGGCATTTCACTGGGACATGTTGGACTCCACCGATCCCGAAGCTATAACAGAGTCTAATTTCACAGCGATAGCTCGTTTACTACAATTCATGCCAAATCTTGAAGCGCTTGATCTGCATTTATATCATTGTCTCAAGGGGGATCCCAGTGGCTACGACAAAATTTTCGAATTGATTTCTAAACATATTCGCTTGCCATCGTTGAAACAATGCTATTTGCGCGGGATTTACGCTACCCAGGGAGCGCTGCTTCAGTTCCTTGCCAATCACCCATTCATTACCCATCTTGACCTGAGAGAAATCCATCTGACTTCTGGATCCTGGGAGCCAGTCATCGACCATTTGGACAGCAAGATGCCTGCTCTCACAAGGCTTCGCCTTTCAAATCTTTGGACGAATCAAATCTTGAATCTGCGTCCTATCTGGGAAACCAAGTTTGATGAAATGAACTATTTGAAGCCGAACCCAATATCTTATCCATGTCACGGCGGCTTAGTGGTCCACACTTGGGATTTCAAAGAACATGATCTTAAGAAACGCCTTAAATTCTACCCTACAACTCCGGGTGATGTTCCACTCGGATCCCCTGGACGTTTTCATTGGCTTCACTCACGTCTGTTGGAATACGGGCCGCCCACGGGGATATAGCCGGAAGTGCTATGAATATATGAACTCTACTTCGTCTCATTACTATATCAGTAGCAAGGCCAAGTGTTGTGTACTTTACAGGCAGTGAAAGGGATTCCCGGGTACTTGCATTTCAAGTAAGCCTGATGATGAAGCGTGGCAAACGGTGTAAATTCTTCGGACTTGTTAGATGTAACCCCGTTTGTTGTAACTATGACACTTGGAACCGGCATTGGCCCTGAAAGACGTCATTTTAGCCTGCAATTCTGCTGTAACTGTTGTCAGAAATGGTACATAATATCACAGCTTTGAAAGTTGTTTTGTTGTGGATATTATCAAGGTTAATCTGCTGCCTTTTTTTGTTTTTTTGAACTTTGAACTTTGAAGCAAATCTTCGCCTGCGTGTGGCGATCTTTGATAGTGCCGTGACTTCATTTGTTTTAATTCAATCACCCTATTCAACTCTTTAGTTACCATCCCGCAATCAGATGCTGAGACTCCAACTAGCAAACTAGTCAGTCCGAGAAAGTACTTGGTAAGGAACAAGTGGTGCAGAATGTTGCTGATCCCGAGAGTAAACGGACCACAACCCTTCTAAGCTTGGGAGTGCGATCATCACTAAGTTACTTGGATAACCCATATGCAGCCCGAGGGAAGCATTTTGCTCCAGAATCCACGACCATTTGACCCTGACATCATACAGCCTTGCGGGGCCCACAAATCAAAATCGACGTCATGGCAAGAATTGCATGGCCGGCGAGGTTTTTGCAGCATCTGGAATCTTGCTTGATATATTAACTACTAATCAGTGATCACCGCCAGGCGTTCGTTAACTAGAGCGGGAAGCGGCCAATCAAATATCAGAGCTATGCCAAATGAACCTGTAAGTAATTGCACTGCAACGGAATTCAATTGCATATCAACCCGCCAGATCCCGCGACTCTCCATTTTCGATCCCGCAGTGATGAAACCCCCTCGAGGCTAGGAATCCGGATGCGGGGAATCCGCTAGGTAAAACATCCAACATCTGTTATCCATAAATAATAATAATAACTTCGTGTTGTCGTCGGAGAGCCAAGGTGATGGATACATACATTGGGAGTCAATGTGTGTGCTGTATGGCTACGCCACGGTAAGCCTATAAATAAAGTGAAAGTACACATGGAATTATCCCTCAAAACATCCACAATGTTGAAAGGTAAGAAGAAATACAAATTAGATCCCGCTGTCATGCAGAAAGCATGACACAATCTGTATGTAGATGGACAAAGCAGCTATTTAGCAGGGCCAGTATTCCTATGTTCCCAACGGCAACTCATACACCGGCTCCAAGTGAGTGTAGAAATCTCCAGGAGACACCAAGCACCCTCTATACATTGTCGCATAAACTTCTGAATGCCGCGAACCGCTTTCACTCCGGAAAAACAGCTATCGAGTGACTTGTCCAGGGCGATGGTTTGCAAATTAGTGAAAACCCGGAATTACAAATGTGTTGAAAGGATATCTATCAACGGCTTTGAATCTAAGCTGCTGAAGTGATGCCTCTATTCTCTTCCCTTAGGCCAAACGGCCGCCTCAAAAAGTTGCAAAGCAAGTGTATCAAGTCAGCCCCAGCTCCTTTTATCTTTGCTGAACCCCCCCAATTCAAACGTAATAAGGCCGTTTGGTCATGGCGGCAACAGCAATTGACGATGTTTTTCCCGCGTGTAGTATCGTATCGCACGGAGAATCGAATTATTTCCGTCCAAATTTGGGGGTGGGGGGAGGACTGTGGGCGTCTTTGGTAGGGGGTTGTGGAATTCGGACGATTCGTTATATGAACCTAGACGGAGTGTAATATGTAATATGGCCTCGGCCTTTGGACGCAGGGTTAAGGTAAGCTACCGTGAGCGCAAAGAATTATGGGGATGTCGAGGACCAGGTATAAACATCGCCGTCCTCATCCTGTGTTTGCCTCCAAGATTAGAAATAGGTTAGAACTGGAAATGAAACATTGAAACGAAATGGCGGTTGAAAATGAAGAAAAAGAAAAGTAAATCATTGAGCCTTGGATATGAAGAATGCCTTGATGAAACATATTTATTATTATTCTGAGCCTATAATGCCCACGTAGTTGGCAGACAGCATAAGAGACGCCTCGTGTTAATGATATCAAACTACAATGGACAGGGGCAGGTTGACAATCGTCGCTGCAGGTGCACCAAAATAATGCGACGCGGCGATCGGATCAAGAAGAATCACAAGGCAGCACGGGGAGGAGAAGATCTCCGGAACACACAGACGCCAAAGAACAAAAAGAACGCCCTGGTCGTCTCAGACAACAAGGCTTATGCCAGGCAGACTGCTCAAACAGTTCGAGGATGGTCGCAAAACTCTAACACGGGGTTGGGGCTTGGGGGGAAGTTCAAGGAATCAGGGGGTCAACAAAGAATTACTGGAAATAACTATGTACCTGTACCCCCTGCAAAGAAAGATGGACAAGCCGCAACAAGAGATATATGATTGGGCTAGCCAGCGACACGAGCAGCCCGAGCTTACCATGTAGGAGGTGGTGGTGGGGGTTGTTGAAGATGACAATTCCCACATGCCCGTAACTGTTGGCTGCATGTTGCCGCTTTCTTTCCCTGCATCATTCCTTCTACATCCACGGAGGAAGAATCTTGCATGGGGCCTCGTGCTGCAGCAGACAAACAACTTAGCCGGGCGGGGTGGAGAGATCTAAAGGGAAGAAAAGCCATACATATCAAGAGGAAACAGGGTGGGAAGCACGGGAGGAAAACGTGGGAGGAGGGCGTTTTCCTACTGAAGTTTGTCTCCCCAAAAGGCCGAGATCCAAGTGGTTGAGCAGGAAATAAGCAATTCTCAGTTCCAGCCATTGTGCAAGGAAAAGAGAGCGAACGGACTGAAACCGTGCAGGGGAGAACGGCTGTCATTGGATCCATGGAGTCAGCCAAGGATGAGTCCAGGTTTCCAGGTTGCCAGCTCCCAACAGTCTCGAGCATCTTAGATATCTAGCAATCAAGCTGGCTGTCCAATGTCCAGTCCAGATGGCAAATACGCGAGCGAACAAGAATAATGGTCATATGAATTTTTTTCTGCAAGAAAAGGAGGAAATGAAGAAATGTACCTTATTTCTTGATAATGCGCAGTATATGCGAAATGGGAAAAAAAAACCAAGTACATGCAAGTTCGTCGCAGCCACAGCGGAAGCAACAACCAATAAGCATGAAATCAAGAAGGTGTAACTAGTCCATATTACTTGAATGGACGTGACATTGTTAAATCCGGCGATACACACACACACACACACACACAATCGAGACTCCATCCGAAGGAATCAGATATGGTGTTGCAAAGCACCAAGAGAGTCAAGGGGGTCAAGGGGGTCAAGCAGACGGACATGCCCGCCCACGTGGAGGGTGTTTCGCATCTGCAATTGCCAATTGGGGGTTGATCCCCGGTTCGCCAGCGGAGAATAAGAGGAAGAATAATGGATAAAAAATGGAGTCACATAGGCGATGCAGCAGGCGATGCAGCAGAGGATCCAGTCTCCAGTCTCAGGTCGGACAAATAGCACAACGAATTTAATGCCAGGTTCCAAAACGAGTCTCCCACGCTGCCAAGGAAAAGAAAAGAACGAGAGAAGAAAATTTCGAAGCACGAAAGGCGAAAAGGGAAAAAACCAGAAAAATCACCCCTCAAGAGATTGTTATTCCTCCACTCCGCCACCGACAGACTGCCGATTAGATAAGACGTCCGAGGGCAGAGGTTGAGATAAACTCGGCGCACGCAGAGAACGTGCTGCAGGGCGCTGCTGTGATTGGCGGGACAGGGCAGGCCAACCCTTGGTCCCCCACCGGGCCACTGCTCGAATTGCTGCTAAAAGGCGACTAGGTTTGCCGCTATCTTGGTTAGCCTTGGTTAGCCTGATACTTGAGTTCAGGCAGGGTGCGCCTTCCCTGGGCTCGGCGGGAGTTGCGGCGGGCTCGAGTTAGGGCTAATTGCCGCTTTGGGACGGCTCTGACGGGGCGTGCTCGGGCTCCAGCAGCGAAACCCAGCAAAACCCAGCGAAATCCATGGGAACTATGGCGTGTTGAGTTTGGGGGGAGGGGAACCGCTCTGATGCTCTTTTCGGGGGGGGCGTGGCCTGGCATGTTGCCGAGTGGTTGGCTGACAGCTGCCGACATTCTTCTTCTTCTTCTTCACCACGCCTTCGTTGCTTTTTTCTTTTCCAAGTGGTGACACTCGCTGCTTGGGTTGGTTGCTGGAGCTGACAGAGACATCTGCACCTTGGACAGGGCACTGACGATCCTATATATCTATCTATATATCTCCCCCTTCTCCTCTCCTCCTCCTCTTCCTTTTTTTCTATCTCACATCAACCACCGCAATCCCCCTCCTCGCCCCTCGCCTCCCCTCGCTTCGTCTAGCTAGGGCTAATCCCGCCAAGCAGGGACGTGCTTTTCCCTATCTCCCCCCCTCTGGGTTACTTATCGAGTAACTTGATATATATCTATCTCTCTCGCCCAGAGAAAAGAGAGGACTGCTCCCCTCCAGCAAATTCTAGCCATGGCCGTCCTCAGTCAGTATGACTGGATCCTCGCGATCATCTCTATCGCTTTCTGCGGCTCCTCCTTTGGTAACGGCGCCAACGATGTTGCCAATTCCTACGCCACCTCCGTCGCTGCGAGAACCCTCACCATGCCTCAGGTCGGTTTCCTCGCCATGATCACGGAGTTCGTCGGTGCCGTGGCCTTGGGTTCCCGTGTCACCAAAACCATCAAGAGCGGTATCATCGATATCAACCGGTTCACGCCTAACCCTGCCACTATGATGCTTGCCATGGGCTGCGCTGAAGTTGGCTCTGCTACCTGGTTGCTCGTCGCAACTAAACTCGGTTTCCCCGTCTCAACCACCCAGACCGTTGTCGGTGCCCTTGTCGGCGTTGGTATCGCTTCCCAGGCCGGCGTCAAATGGGAATGGGACAGCGGCAGTGTTTCTCAGATCGCTGCCTCCTGGGCCATTGCTCCCGCCATTGCCGCCGCTTTCTCTGCCATCATCTTCGGCACCATCAAGTACTCTGTCCTCGAACGCCGTGACCCTTTGAAGTGGGCCATGCGTATGATTCCCTACTATCTCGCCATCACTGCCGCCATTCTTGCTCTCTTCATCATCGTCGAACTGCCTGGTGGCAAGTCCTATGAAGAGTTTGGTATCGGGAATATGTGCGGCATTGTCCTCGGTGTCTTCTTCGGTTGCCTGGCTATCGCCTACGGTTTCTTCATCCCCTACTTCCACCGCCGCCTTATCGTTGGAGATTCCCGCGTCAAGTTCTACCATATTCCGCTCGGCCCAACCCTCTGGCGCGATGATCCTTGGCTCTATTTCCCTGGCGCGGCGGATGGTGAGGTCGTCATTGACTATTACAAGAGCTCCCACGCGGTTGCTCATTCCGCCAACAACAATAATAACAACAACGACGGTTCCGACCCAGATGCCATCAAGCCCGCCTCCGATGAAAAGGGCGCAGACTCTCCCGACCCGTCTACCATCGAGAAGGGCGTTGAGCATAACACTGCCGCTCTCGAAAGCAAGCAATTCCTCGAGCCGGAAGAGCGCTGGCTCGCCCCAACAAGACATCTCCCCGTCTACAGCCCCACACGCCTCTGGTCCTGGGTCAAGTATTTCTTCCTCCAAGGTGTCTCCCGCGACTGCGTCTCCCACTCCTCAGAGCTCCTTGCTGCAACCCACGCCCGCGCCAAGCGCTACGATAATAGAGTCGAGCATCTCTGGACATACGCCCAGGTTGCCAGTGCCATAATAATGTCCATCGCTCACGGTTCTAACGATGTTGCCAACGCGGTCGGCCCCTGGGTCGGTGCCTACGACACCTACATCACCGGTATTGTCTCGGAAGAAACCAACACCCCGATCTGGATCCTGGTTATCGCCGGTTTCCTCCTCGGCGCCGGTTTCTGGTTCTTCGGTTATCACATCATCCGCGCCCTGGGTAACAAGATCACCCAGCTGTCCCCTACTCGTGGTTTCTCCATGGAGCTGGGCGCCGCCGTCACTGTTCTCATGGCCTCGCGTCTTGGTCTTCCGGTCAGTACCACCCAGTGTCTCACGGGTGCCACCATGGGTACCGCTCTGATGAATTATGATCTCGGCGCCGTCAACTGGAGACAGCTTGGATACATTTTGTGTGGATGGATCATGACTCTCCCGATCGCCGGGTTGACATCCGGTCTGTTGATGGTGATGGCTCTCAATGCCCCTCAGCTGTAGACGTTTTAGAAGGATATATGTATGTACAAGAGTGTGCAGAATGCAGACCAAGGTTTATACTTGCATTTTTGTCGGCGGGTTTTTTTTTCTTCTTCTATTTTTTCAGCGTCTTAATTCTCATTTGTTGATTTCTCATTTTTTATCTTCGTATTCCTTGTTTCTCCCTCTCTTGATAGCATATATATGTATCTCAAAATCGCTGTCTTCCATCCCTCCCTCCCTCGTCGGTACCCACTTCAACGCATCTTCTCCTCAGGACATATTTTTATCTCTCTCGCCGACATACCCTATCTCTCTCCTTCATCAACCCTACCTACCTACCTACCTACCTCACTAAACTACCACACTCTTCCATCCCATCTAGACTCTCTCTCTCTCTCTCCCTCTCTCCATTCACCCTTTTCTCCTCCACCTACCTTGATACCCACTTCCGTTAAAACATCACCAAAAAAAAACGAAGCCAACACAACTTACATTCACATCGCAAATATTTAATTAATAAAACTTATCTCTTTTCCAAATACATACATACCATCTGCTTCCGTTTCCAAACAACTTCGGGATAAACCGCTTTCGTGACTGATGGCCGTATCTGCTCTGCTCTGCTATGCAACGGGCTAAGTTTACAAAAGGCGGGGTTATCTACGCAAGCCACAGCATCCCCTTCTCATGCAAGTTAATTTGTACTGTACTATACATACATACTGAGACCTTTCATGGCACAAACAAAAATCCTTAACCACCGCGTCTCCAGACACGCCCGGTGAGAGTTGTATATCCGTGAGATATATCTACGAAAGATCGAATCTCGCTACTTGAATTGGCTCTCGAGAACTTGATCTCTCTTGGTATGCAGATATGTCCAGGACATCCATGTTGGTGCCAATGCCAATGCCAATGCCAAGCCATTTTGTGCATTCTGTTTCTAGTTGGTGTGGCTTGGTTGTCACATCGTGCATCTGGTCGGGCGTTGAATTTATTTATTAATAGATATACAATTAATTGCCCATTGTATCCATAAATGAATCTTATCTATTTCGCATCACGTAGAAGGTGACCATTACCAATACTAGATTCAGAGAAACGATATTGCGGACAGTCATTTACTGCCAATGGTATAAGTTAACTAATATAACTGGAACAGATTACGCAATTTTCTCATCAAAAGGAAGGATTCTACCCCTACATAATGATGAGTTCCCTCCAGTCGTCCAGTAGTGCCACGACTACCATCATCATCATGACGGATGATAAAAAATATCCACTCTTCTACATCCCATCACATTCACACTACTATCTTCCTCAGAAGCCACCTCACCCCAAAAATAATCCAGCTCAGCACCGATGGGATCTTCATCCCATACAAGGTTGTTATCTTGTTAGCTGTATCACACACACAAGTTCCAACCCCCCCGTCCCCCTCTTCAAACCACCAGTGGCAAATCTAGGGGCCGGCATATCCATTTCACTCTACTCCGTACTATCCATGGTTGATATCAATAACCTCAAGATTCCGCTTGCGTGGCTCGTTCGAGATCGACCTTGCTTGTGTCAGACAATCATCTGTAAGACTCCACCGTAAACGCACGGCAGGGACAGGGCGCGCTATCCCACTTGAAACAAAGGTGAAGAAGGTTTTAGGGTTTGATATTCCAAATTGTAGGAAGAGGGGGCGCGCCTTGAAACACTCCGGTCCGCAGAGGCTGCTGGTGGTGGTGGATGATCATTCAGCAGGGTAGGGAGCGATATTCCTCCCGTTCAAATGGATAAATTGGCTCTTTTGCATGTGTAGAGTGTAGTTACTATTATTGAGCGTGGTTGAGACGATATATGGAGCAATCTCGGTTTCGGGGAATACTGCATCTTGTTTCTCTGCGCGTTGGTGAAACGTGAAACCGCACAAGAACCAATTCAGCTGACCGTTGATGTTTGGCTATCCAACGCCAATGGGATGGTCTTGTCTTCACTGGTAGTGGGTTGGGTTAGTTACTCAATTCGCGCCTTGTACGTAGGCTCGCTGGGTTCGTCGCGAGCGACAAGGCAGTTGTATTATTGTTGTTCTTTTCTTTTTTAGAGAGAAAATGCCAGAGCTGCAGACAGGACTTCGGCGATCAGACGTATATCACGTGATGCAGATAAATGCCAAGCTTTGAGCTCTATCCGATCCTATCCAACTTCTTCCAAGGTTGTTGTTTCTTGAACGAATTCAACAGTTTACGATCAGAAACCACCCAGCTCCTTAAGGAATCTGCTTTTCTCCTATAGCAAAAGAAGCCCAAATAAGCCGTATCCCCCGAATCCAATCTCTACTCTGCAACCGTCAGATCCCACCATGCCACGTGCTGTAAAAGGTATGTATTTAAGAGGCACCGGCGCTCCCCACAAGAAATGAATATCCTTCTTAATTGATGTATCTCAGCCTCAACTAATATCTTCCTGTGTCCATAGGTGTCCTAATAGAATGCGACCCATCCGTTAAAGCTATAATCCTCAAATATGACCAGGAGCGGCACGATTACATCGTCGAGGACCTTGATGACGAGCGCCATCTGGTGATCAAAGAGAGCCAGCTGCAGCACTTGAAAGTGCGCCTGAGTAACGTGTGTTCTACATTTCTACGACCCATTTTTATGTTCGTTTGTTTAAGTTCCATCTTTTGCTAAAATATTCCACGTTTGACTCGTAGGAGCTGGATGAGAAGATCATGCAACCGGAGGAGTCCGAGTCGGAGTGAGGGGTGTCTTTCAATTTGACAATGGAGCAAATTCGATTGGGGTAAATGATGAAATATGAAAGTCATCGACATGGCGAGAACTGCTGCAAATTACGAATTTCTACTCCGCGACAGTCCAGTCCCTGCACGAAATGTGCTGAGTATGGAACCGAAGCTGGAAATCCTCATTCTAAATTCGGAGTGCACTCGTAAGGCACCATAGGTACCAATCAGGCGGGGTTCTGAGGGAATACACCCACCGGTGGAAATGCCTGGTCGGGATATTCCCAGGCTAGCTTCGAGTCATTATACATACATAAACAAGCAGCGGGCAAAATGTAATCAATGCATCGGTGAGATTGACTGCAGTTTTTTGGATGCATGTTGAGGGCAATGCAAGCCGTCGAAAGTAATGCGGCCAAAGAGACAAGGACTCCAAGGAAATGACTTGCGGAAGGCATAAATGATGGTTGCATTTTCTGTGGTTAAAATTGCGCAGGTTGTTCGTTTCCATGGGAATTCACGGGATTTATTGTCGAGAAAAAGCGATTTGCTCCACGGTTGGTGGCAGCTAGATACTCGAAAAGACCTCTCCAAGACATTCTAATATTCCTTATTTCATACTAACTAACTATCGTTCAAAAACTATGCAATTCATTACTTGCTTCTGCGTCCACCTCATGGGTCTTCACGAGCAATGGAGAGCTAGCAAAAGGAGTCCGGCGAATAGAGAAGGGAGGGAATAAGAGAGAGGAAAAAACAAGAAAATAAAATAAAAGATTTTTGACAAAAGTCCATTCAATCAACACAACCCGAAGCTATCCCTGGCAATAAGGACACCCAGTTGAACCCGCCTGGGGCGTCACTCAGTCCTATCTTTCTACCCACTGCAGTCTTTCTTCACGTTGACATAGATGCCAATCCCATTCCCCTCCGTATCGCGGCACTGGGTGATAAAGCCATGATCCCCCTCTGGGGCGCGTTCGCCAATCACAGCCCCGCCATTGGCGATGATTGCCTATGATGATTGAAAGGCTAGTCAGGACATTTGCCCACAAGAGTGCACAGGTATTCGCCATGACAATGCAAATGGCCATCAAAGTAAACTGTCGGAATTTGTGCTACAGAAGCCAAGGCAAGGCAGGCAAAAACATACCTCAGCTGTCTTCGTATCATCCTCAACCATAAAGTACATCTTAAAGGCATTCTCGCCCTTGGTATGCACATTGGCATCGATGCGCTCAAAGCTACCGCACAGGGTTCCGGACTTGGAGTCATTGGGGAAACTGAATATTGCGATGTCCTTCTCATTGAGGTTGGCGGGGAGGGGGGTGATGTTCCACTTAAAAACAGTGGTATAGAATGATTTGGCTGCGTGGCAGTGTCAGTGTCTCTTTGTCCTTTGGAAGGCTGGGAAATTGGTTGAGGGAACGTCATACCACGGGCAACATCGATGACGGGGATGTTCACCCAGCATGGGGCGCCGAAGGGGGGAGGAGTCCACTCGCCAGACATGATGATGATGTATTATTGGGAGCTGGGGTTAGGTACCGTGCTTTGGGGTTGGAAGTAGGTTGAGTTGGGAAGAAAGTCTGTCAGGCTCTGATTTGAGATGCTGAGGGGAATGGGAATGGGAATCCTCAGGACAGAGGGGAGGAATCAAGGCCCCCTTTATACACTGTCATCCCACCTCCTCTACCCTCTACAAAGGGGCTTGCAAGCTTTATTTCGCTTTGTCCTCTCAAGTAGTGACGCTCTTTTCCCCAAACTTTCAAAACTTCGTATTTGTCCCCCCCCACAATTCCGTCTGATTTCCTTCCCCGGCCAAATGACATCTCCAAGTTACCAAGACGGGACAATTCCAATCCGCCTTCCCACTGCAAACCGGCGCAGGAAGCACATCCGAACTCACAAATCCCAATCCCAACCACCGTAGCGCGCAATGAGTCATAAAAAACAAAGTAAAATCCCATCATGCAACGGCTATCACAGCACCATCACCAAAGCAACCAACAAACCTAGCAAAGAAAACCTGCAAACCGGGCAGCCACGCGCGGGGATGGCGACGCGATAATCCGCAGCTTCGCCCCCATTATACCGCATGTGGTCTAGCGGGTGACGCGGAGGAGACACGAGATCATGTGGTTGGAGGCTTGGCGGGGTTCTGGAATTGGTGACTTAGGCAGCAATCTTGGTAGCGGCGGGGAAGGGGAAGGGGAAGGCATCTCGGATAGCAAGGCGAGGCGATACGGGCGGTGGAGGTTCTTCCCGCGTTTTGTTTCACTTTCAGCGGAACAGTGGAAACTCGGACTCTTCGGTGGGTGGGTAACTCGAGTGGTTTTGTTGAGCGATCCTGGCTCTGAGGCGAAGTGGTTGATCTGACGACACTAGATATTTCGCTCATGCAACCTGATGTTTATGCGTTGGATACTTGGGACTAAAGAATGTTCAAGAAATAATCCCAAAAAAACGAATCATATTTCGCTCCTAGCTATGGCAGGACCCAAAATACATCGAGAAGTTAAGACAAAATATCGACCACTCAATAAATTGAACAGTGACGAGTGAGAGAAATCTTCCCGCTATCAGTTGCCAGAAATGTCCCAAAAGCTAATCCCTCCAAATAAACGGATAGAAGTCCATTATTAGGACAGAACAAGATTCGTCCTCGACAAAGTTTACATGGCAGTAGCCAATGAAAAGTGCTTGTGCATAGACAAAGCATGCGTTGGGCAAAAAAGTGTAAAAGGTATAGAACTAACCAAAAATAAGGAAAAAAGGTGCATGGAATGTCGAACAAGCGCGAAGGAGGTTGAAACGTCAGAAAAAGAAAAAGAAAGGGTGGATAAAGGAGAGAATGCCATTTGTACAAAAATAAAAATAAAAAGTAATCCAAAAACCCAATCCATCGAGTTTTTCCCGTAAATGCGCCATATATATTCCCAGTCCAAGGTTCTGCGATCATTACGCCCCATCAATCGTAAGACGTCCCGGAATCTTCATTGAAATGTTTTCGAAATGAATCAAGTCCAGAACGTAGGGTGGTGCGAGGAGCAGTTTGTGTCCATACAAAGAAGTATTTATGCAAAGATTTTTGAGTATCATCCTCAATAGAAAACAACAAAAACATTATGATGAGTTTTGTTTTTTCCTCCTTCAACTTTCAGGGCTTAACCTCATTCTTGTCGTCGAAGGGACTCATACTTCTCTGGAGTGGGTTTTCAGAATCCGGTTTATTCTGCGGTTCTTGCAACTGGCTGGAACTCTGACTAGAATTGTTCTCGTCAGGGGTAGACTTTTCGCTCTCATCCGGTTTAGTGGTAGGCGACTTAGGCTTGTCCGGCGAAGCATGGGAATCGTCAAATGGGCTCTGTTTGATAGACGGTGAATCTTCAATGACTGTGACAGCGACAGACTGGCTAGACTGACGTTTATTAGGATGGTCGCCTGGTAATTCCGCGACCCTGGAGGGGTTAGGAATTGCCATGGACAGATCTCCGGGTAACTCAGCAATCCTAGCGGGTTCATTTCTCAAGGACGATGCTTGCGAGACGGTGATCATAGGATTGGACGACTCATCGGCTTCGGAAATGGTGCTGGCTTTGGACCGAGGCGATCTAGGTGACCGAGGTGATAGAGGGGATTTGGTCAGGTTGACAGGGCGTGCAACCATGGAGCGGGCAACGATGGACCCGGCAAACTTCCTCTCGTTGGCGGCCTTGTCATTCTTCTTTTCGATTTTGGCGCCCACGGCGTTGGCCTTGTCTATTTGCGAAGCAGTAATAGGGGGGACGATAGGAGTCGAGGAACGAGGGCTTTCGCTGGGAGTGGCACCGCCAGATTTGACACTGACGACTGCAGCTTTGGCGCGGAGGGCTTGTTGAGCAGGGACGGGACTGACGATAGCATCATGGCGGTAGATGGTGGTAGCCACGCTGTTGCGAGCGAGACTGGGGCTGATACTCTTGCGATCATCCTCTGTCATTTGAGACCACACGGAATCACGGATATCGCCAGGCATGAAAAAGTGCTGATCCTGACTGTATGTGCTTCCGTTGGCTGTGGGGAGTGGAGGAACTGGAGGGACAAGTAGACCTGGGGTGTCTGGTGGGGAGCGGTTGGTGACGCCTGGTATATAGGCGATCTGGATGACATTCGATGCTCTGGTGAGAACAGTCGACGCAATCGAGCCAACGGTGGATTGCCGTGTGACACGGCTGCCGGCCAATGACTCTTGTTTCTCATATGAATCGGACTCCCACTGCTGGTTAGCAGCACGGTTCGCACGCTTCTTCCGGAAGTAAAAATAGGCAAGAACAATGACGGCTACCACAGCCAGACCCCCGATAACTCCACCAGCGATGGCGCCAATATTCGAAGAGGCGGGTTCGTCAGGGGCAGCCACGCCACCCACCTCCCCGAGACTGATGCAGACGGTTGTCTGGCAAGACTGGCAGGATTGGCTTATCAAGGAACAGGTTTCTCCCTGTGGACACTCAGGGCAAGGCGGAGGTTGAGATGGGCAATTGACGACACATCGACGGAATAGAGTATTGAGAGAGCGACCGTATACTAGAGCAACGAAATTAGTACTTCTGGAAGCAGAACAATATGGAGGGAAGGTAGTAATAATGATTGCTTACTGAGGTCTGTTTGAGGGGCAGCCATGGCGAGGGATTGAGTATGGTTTTTTTTTCTTTTGAGTACTGAAAGGCAACAAGGAAGATTGCAAGACCAAGACCAAGACCAAGACCAGGAGCAGGAGCAGGAGTTAAAGGTAATCGTCAAATCCCTTAGCAGTACATTGATATATGACGATTGGTTCTTTGGTTGGTTGGTTGGTTGGTGCAGGGCCGGCGCCGATCAACGGCGGCAAGGGAAATGGGGATGGGGAAACCCAAAACAAAACAAACGAGCGACTGGGTGAAGGTGAGGGAGCAGAGATTCAAAATGTAAAACGAGTGTGAGTATGCAGCAGCCGGGCCAGAGAGAGGATATTTTTCAGCACAAGGACGGATTAGACGTCGAGGAGAACAGCCACAGTCATAGTGGTAGTTGAAGGTGGACGTCGAGACAAGACCAGAACGGTATACGGTAACAGTAGTCGGGGAGCGTTTTCCAAGGACGACAATATGTATGGTGCAGGCCTGGGGAAAGCGTGCGTGCAGGAGCAAGAAGACGAAGAGGATTGAAGGTGGTGTGGTGGTGTGGTGGTAATGGGGAGATGGAAGGTTGGAGGTTGGAGGTTGAAGGATGGAGATAGGAAGAATAGGAGGAGAGGAAAAGGCGAGGAGAGGGAAACGGGAGACAAACAAGAGACAAACGGGAGACAAACGGGGCTGCAGCGGGCTTGGGGCTGGCTTGGGGCAGGCGTGGGGCTTGCGGGAAACACACTAAACAGGGCCCAGACCAGCCCGTGAGAGGGTTGTTTTCGGCGGTGCAACCCTGCCAGTAACCAGCGAGTGCCCAGTTACTAGTGAGTGACCTGTCAAAGGCGCGTGTTTTATATGGCAGCCGATGTACTCCCCAGTCACCCCCTGCCCAACCTTGCCCAACCCTGCCTGAGCTGCCAAGGGGCTGAGCTTACAGCTGCTACTGCCACGCGCTGATGTCTCAACAATGTTGTGTCGTCCCCATCGCCCATGCTTACCTAGGGTATGAGCTAATTCTGTGGCATTAAGGATCCGGCCGTGACTGTTCTAAATTAATCTATTGCCGGTGGAAATTGAGGCTCCACTCTGCCAGCCAATCATTAGCCGTCAATAGCCCATCCCTGCCCCCACTCACATTCCCTAATCCGGCTAGTGCTGCCGCTTGCGTGGTTGCCCGCTGCTGACTCATCCCGCTTTAACTATCTGGAGATTGGACCTGGAAATTGAATGTTTCTTTGTTTCCATCTTGATTCCCTCACCATAAGAGCTATGAAGTAGCGACGACGTGCCGGTGTAGCAAGGTAGCAAGGTAACAAGGTAGGTATGTTGGATGAGTTCAGAAGTCCCACCTCTATTATACTTCATAAAACTATCAACTTGTTTTCAGAGAAGATACATGTCAGTTTGCCAGAGATCAATCAGCCCTACATCCTGATTCGCAGAAGCTCTGACCGAAACGAAATAACAGATCATGTCATGCCTTACATTAAGTTACACACAGAGCCCTGCCTGCGAATCACCGCTTATCCTCCCATGGGTTGGGTTGGGCTGACGCTGCGTGTCGGCTGCGGGCTGCATCATTCTTCTTTCGAGAACCCTTCCGTTCAATCATTGGACAGATGCCCCCCGGCCACACAGGGAAGGGACTTGCGACGTTTCCAAACAACAAATAATAATAAATAACTGCCCGCTCTTCTTCACTATTGGCTCCTTGCTTTGCATGTCAAATTTGCTTGCTGCCACTGCTGCCACATGGCACGCACTGCGCGTAGAGAAGAGAGGGTACCTGCATAGCGAACATCGGCAACACCGCCTGCTTTGTTGCCAATAATAAATAATATCAGATGCGCGCCCGGCCAACTCTTCACAACTACGATCATTGACCCTGCCAGCTCTCATTTCATTTCCCGGAGAATTGTTTAATTCCTTTGACTCCATAACTCAACTCCCTGACTTGCCTTTTCAATAGTGTGGTATCGGGGATGCCTAGCTAGGGCTGACTGGAATCCCGGTTCTGCTCGGCTGAATGAAATCTCTCCATAGATATCCGACTTCTTTTTCTTTATCCCCGACTTCTCAGCCTTCTACTCTGTACGGAGTACTCAGAGAAAGTTCGCTTCTTTGCAGGAAAGCGACCATCCGTGAAGAGGAGGAAGTCCAATTTGCAACTGTACCACTCCGAGTATTCGATCGATTAACGGTCCTGAGGTCTCGTCAAGTCTAGAATTCATACTATTTTTTATATCTCGAAAATATCTAGGCGCACGAGTAGGCGACTCATATTATGTATTTATTTATTTTAAAAAGAATATTATTGCTCCTCTCCGGTAAGCTCCCTGAACCGATCCTCAGCAGTCTTAATATCCGCCTCCAAGTCATGGAACCAAATCAGCGGAAGCCTCTTGTTCGCATAGTTTGTGAGTTTCTGTATGTCATGGCCAAAATCTGGATGGGCCAGGAAATAGGCAAGGAGAACCTCCTGACTTTCTCGGACAACAGCCTGCGCCCGAGGCTGCCGGATGGTATTGTACACCTCAAAAGCAATCTCCAGCTGGTCTGGCGTCTTTACTAGACCAAGAAGTCTGGACAGCACCAACGCATCCTCCAGCCCTAGCCCTGCACCGGCTGCCTGGCTCGGACTTGAGGCATGGGCGGAATCCCCTAGGAGGCAAACATGACCGCGATAGTATGTTGAGGTGTAGGGATGATGGAATAGAGGCCACCGGACAGGCTTTGTGTTCTATCTATTTTGTTAGCCACATAGCTGTAATCCATTCTGCGCATTGAGGGAAAAAAAGAAGAAAAAGAGAGAAAAAGAAAAGAAGGCCTTACGTCTAGCAGCTCTATCAGTCGTTGATCAAATCCATCAAAGTCAGAAAGCATTTCGTCCCTTGAAACCCGAATGGCCACTTGCTCCCCTCCCCAGGGCCGCTCGTCCCGGATGAAAACAACAACATTCACCTCTTCTCCCTTCGAGATCGGATATATTACACACCCCCGTCCCTCGCCCATGTACCACTTCGCATTTTCGGCATACGAACCAAGTATTCGCTTGGCTTCTTGCATCGGGACGATGCATCTGTAGACATAAGTATTGCAGTACCTTGCGACGATTTCCTCCGGATATTCCCTCTCCAGCACCACGCCCCTGGTGATCCCCTTGATACCATCGCAGCCAACAACGGCGTCGACCGCAAGAGTATCGCCGTCGAAAAAGGTCAAGTATACCTGTTTCTTCCCTTCCCCGTGCTCAACACGCACTACCCTCTTACTAAACTCCACAGTTCCCTCCGGTATAAGCGTGCTCATCACCTCCAGCAGCGCCTTGCGATGCGCACTACTCCTCTCAAAATTCGGATGCGAAACCGACCCGCCGTGCCAGCCATCTACAGCCCCAAACCCCTGCGTAACGCTCAGAATCTCAAATTGCTCATGCAGCCTGTCGTGGCATGCATTGCCGACCTTGATCTTGTCGTACATTTTCGCAAAGTGCGCGTCCATGAGCTCCATCGCCCGCAGCGCGTTGGGGCCCATCCCGATCCCCGCCCCAACAGCATCGAACTGCAGCGCGGCTTCATAGATTTTATAGGACACGTTTTGCTTGCTGAGGCCGATGGCGAGGGCGAGACCGGCTATGCCTGCGCCGATAATGGCGATGGTGAAAGACGGGTCGGTTGGTGAAGCCATGGATAATTTTTTTTTTTTCGGATATGATGGGTCAAGTATTAATGTTGTGTATATAGGCTTGTTCTCGAAGGACCTTGACCGTACGTAAAAGTTCCACGAACGAAAAAGGCTTCATTCATTATAAATTAATGGACATGGCCTGCTGTATATAGTATTGTGTCGTACGACTATTATTTAAAAATAATTGTCCTTTCAAATAGTTAACTAATAGATTCCTCCCGCCCAGATAGATAGCTATATCTCTGGGGTGGCATGTAGCCCCATCAATCAGTCCACCTCGCCTTGCTTCCCCACGCACGCACACATTCCTCGCGTCAACTACGGCATGGCCGCTGGCGGATTGCGCTCGTTCGCGAAACTGTGCATTAATAATAATGTCATTTCTGAACAAAGGGTCCAGTGGTGGTGGTGGTGGGGGAGGAAGGGGGAAGAGGGAGGCGAGGCCCACACGCGACGGGAGCAAGTTGCAAACGTGGAGGGAATGCCGAAGACTCTACAGCAGAAAGCCCGTATTTACAGGGCCATGTCCCTACTAGCCCGGCTGCAGAATGCCGACGACGCCCGCGATGGAGCTGCTTGCACATCTTTATTATTTATATGATAATTATAATTATTATTATTATTCTGAAATCGATGGTGTTTATTTATGGCCTAGGATTACTCAAGTCAAGCCTCTAAACACTTGCCCTGCAGGACAATGTATGTACGCCTGTCTAGCGAGGCTCCGGATTATATATATTTAAATCCAGGAACAACTGATCATGTACCCCCGTGTTTTCTGAAGATGAACTCTACATGCTCTTGAAGCATCTTACGATGGTATCCTCAAGTTCGAGTAACTGGTGAGAGAGCGATGTCTCAATGGTAGGCGTTGAAGGGAGACAGTCAATTTGATATATAACGAAACAACTCGCCCCTTGAGCTAATTTCTATTCCAACCCATTCGCATAGCACTATTTACAATAATGGCTAGCTATCTAATTTCCTTCCTCTCCTTCGAGTTCCGCCGCTGCTTGTACATGTACAATTACCAACTCGCTCCCTCTTGAGACGAATTTCATGCTGTGAGTGCCGACAACCTCGCGATAAGAAATTTCACAACCAGCCAAACGAGCCCACGTCTTTTGATGGGCAGGTGATAATAAACGAGTCCATTCCTGCGCCGTAGGTTGTCGATGTTATTCTTCCGCCCCGCTGTACTGTTGCCAATGGCCAGGAGGAGCTACCCAATGCTCACTGACGAACCAGCCAACCCCCCGCCGGTGGACGTAGTACCCCCTCTCGCCACTTTAGAGATTCCTCTGCCATACGCCCCGGAGCGGTGTAATCAACCCATTCGCATGGCAACTCGCATTGGGAAATGATTTTCATTTCAACAGAGAGCCGATTGACAGTTTCGGTTAGATTCGCGGTTCGCGCCTAAAATGTGTCCACTGTGATACGTTACGGGCCCCGGACTAGAAAGCGACATGTTAGGCATTATTTACCTAATTCATCGTCAAAAGGATTGGTAGCCATGGGCCTTTCACCAACTTACATGGAGGAGGATAGGAAGCACAAGCACATGGTCACCTATGCCAGGCTAGTGCTGTTTATCAAAGGGCCTTCCTAGATGTCTCACCCTGCAGAATATGGAAGCGGCATCCCAGTGCATAAATGTATTAAAGAGCTTTGTCCGGATATGACCTGGACGTTAATACACCAGCCCCCAACCTTTTTCCGATTGATTAACGTTGGTTTTTAGATCGTCTTTTGAATGAGCGGATGCATACATCCGCAATAACGTGCGGGGTACAGAGTGACGTGTCTCATCCGGGGCGTCCAGAAATGCCGGCAATTGTCGACTGGGTGGCAGATAAAACGGCTTGACATTGCGGTTTCGTTTTTCGAAAAGGAACCATTAGATTATTTATTTCGCGAGACAGTCGTCCACGTCCTGTTGTCCATCCCGGGGACCATCGGAGAATAAGTAAGGTTGAAATCATTCGAAGAGATGGGCTCAATCGGACTGGTTCCCATTAGATTTATCGGAAATGAATACGGGCTTCCCGTGCCTGATATATGCCAGGCTCCCGAAGTTTCACTCGAGCAGACGATAGACTGGGGCATCGATCCAAATTGCTCCGTCATCGATTGGAGTTCAACCACCACCCTCGCCCATGTCCGCATCGTGCCTGGCAGTCTTGGGTTATGGAGTTGCCGCGACATTAGACCTGCAAGTTCTCGAAGAAGAACTTGCGAACCAGATAAATCTCGAGACCCCGCATGTCGATTGACATGGCAGAGAATGTCCAGGACTAGGGTCATTGCCGACATTACGGTATAAAACACATCCCACCAGGTCAGCGCATTGAACTGATTATACGCTTCCAACTTGAGCAGAATTGCGGCCAAGGCCCGCGCGGATTCAACGCATGTTTCCGATACTGTGTATAGGCTCTGCGGCAGCTGCTCGTTGGCGGCTTTGGATAAGCCCATTGCCCTGCGCAGCAACGCCGGCTTGGAGATCAAAACTACTACATAGTTAAACTGCGCGTGAAGTAGAAGTACGGGTCTTTGCGTGGACGGGGCCAACGAATCAGTAACCTCGAGACGCAAGTGAGGAGGAAGGTTTTCCTTCCACTGGCTAAGATCCCGTAGAATACCCGCTTCCGGCGACAGCGGCCTTCTGTATGCGTCCTCACCCGACATGATTCCCGTCCCCGCTTGATTTAACGCTTTGCACGTTGATGCCAAAAGTAACACTAGCTGCTGTGTCCATTTCATAAAGTCCTGCGGGTAATGGCCGGCAAAGCCTATAATCCTTTCATTTGGATGGCCGGTCGGCGTCATCACATCCCCGATGGCGCTGGGGCGATCGTATGATGAGACCTGCATTAGCTCAAAAGCATACAAGGTCCACCAGAGTTGCTTCCCGAGCTCCCTTCGCAGGGGGCCTTGTAGGTGTTTGACGTCGCGATGTAGTCCGATGGCAAAGGCGACACGGATTGCTGTTCCGGTGAGATTCCAACAAGCATCTCGATGGTTTGTATTGTGTAAATGTAAAGCCGATAGCATGAGGGCTTGGATCGTGGAAAGATTTGTCGTAAAGATCACAGCTGGGAGCAGTGCTTGAACATATCGCCACCATCTTCGCTCTATCTCTTCTGACACTATGATGGGGGTGACGCGGCAAGATAGAATAAGGACACATAGCAAGGTGCAAAGCCAGGCAGGATCTGTAGTCGAAGCCGTCACAGACCATATTTCATACGCCTCGCGAAACGAGCCTTCGTGCAGCACGGGGAAGTCAGAGTGTATTATATCGAAGTAAGTGTCTACTAGCGGATCCAGAATAGACACATCGTTATTCCTCAGAAGGTGTGAGAGGGAGATACAATTGCTGGGCACATTGTTCAGCTCCCTAATTCCTCGCAGATCCTTCCCATTGCTCGTTTGAGGAGCACTGACCTCGGATGTGCTGGGATGGTCCGCGGCGTTGCGGCCGAACATCGTAAACTCGAAGTTATCATAGCTTCCCAGCAGCATCCGCAATTTACGATAGAGTTCAAATGAACTGGAAGGGCCAATGTATTGGATTTGGCCCTGCTGATCTGGAAACAGTGAAAGAGCACACTCATCCTCCTGTGTATTTGCGGGCTTCGTCTGCTTCTTCTCCTCCTCTTCCGCGTCTGCAACGGTTTCATCATTGGGGGGCGAGATGCCTAGAGATTTGCACAAGTTCATCATCTCCTCATTGCTGGACAGGTTGGCTTCTGGCACAAGGCCCTTGACTAGAGATTCCAGAAGGGCAAGTCTGTTGCGAAGGGTCTCATCGCTGCCATATATCCGCTGCTTGCGTGGGTGGTTGGTGCTGCAGACGATTCCGTTGATTTGGCAATAACGGCAAGCGGATTGACCTCGAACTCTGTCGCACTTTTGTTTCCTCGATTTACACTTATCGCAGCTTATCTCGGTGCGTTTCCGTTTATCGGGAGGCACGCGCCTCTTATTTTTCTCCATCGCGCGCGGCGTTTGGCTGGCCGAAGCCCAAGGAGCACTGTCGGTGATCGCAGGAGAAACCCACAACGTCGCTTGTCCTCACGATAGCCAGGGTAACTGCCGGTTGAGTTCGGGCGATTAGTCTAGCATGTAGTTGAAACTCCTCCGTCGTTCACGTTACATGCTAAATCACGGAGGGAGCTCCTATCATCCACGATTTTTTTTTTTTGGAAGAATTTCACGGCGTGTGTTGAACTTCTCGAGATCTAACTACTGCGTCAGCTTCATGGATCAGCTTTTTCCCACCATTGCAGGCTGAGGCTTTCAATAACGAATGGGCGAGATCGTTCCAAGGTTATCCGACAACCCACGGGGGGGCAGAATTAGACCCGTCGCGGGCCGGGGAATTGAGCAAGCGGATTCATCTTATGGCTCACTCCACGAATCATCGGTCGGGATCCTGGACGCTTGTGATCTTAGCTCGAAGCCCTGAACTGCTGCTAGCCATAAAAGACGAGCCAAGGCGCCCTACTCGACGCGGCTGGGAGGAATTTAGCTTGGATGGTTGACACCAGGAATCCACAGCTTCCACCCAAAAATATGAACCAAGTTAAATCATGATGCTCTGATGCGATGGTTCCGGCGAGCACGATCACTCCCCGAAAACTTTTTGAAAGTGATCGTTGTATACTCCGTATATATATATATATATAAAATATGCACCCCCGTATCTATTGTTCGGCTGAGCTGTACAGGGATCGATAAGCCCTGGGACGGTGGACCCGAAGTCAAAACGATTTGGATGGAATTTTCGAATTGCTGTGACCCTGGAATTTATGGGGAGTTCTCTCGTCCTGCCATCCTGCTTCCATGCGTCTATACTTCTATAGGAGGCCGAACTTTAATAACCTTGGAAACTTGGGAGCTTGGAGATGTGACAGGCTCGGAAAATTACCCTGGTAGTTGACTTGCGAGCGTTCTTTCCCCAAGATTCGGCGTTTAAAGGACAGGCCATGGGTTGCCTTATTTTCCCCCCTTTTCCGTATGCGGGCCAAGGAACGAAGAAAGCCATACTCTCACTCTCTCAAAGACACACTGAACACCGATATACCCTCGTTCTCTAGCATAGTGGCGAATTTGGCCACGCCAGGCCCGCAGCAGCAAATGCGATGTAGCCACATGAGGCCAGGGCATAAGATACCCGGGCATCCAATGCTGCGCAAGAGACATCCAACCACACGAATGTGATTCGGCCTGGATTCGAAGGATGCGAACGATTGCTCAACCAGCGGCGTTCTCCAATTGAGCATATTTGGTTTCCTTGTCACACCACAACGTTCCCTTTCGAGATACAAAGGTCTCCTTACACAAATATTATCATCCCCACGCTCTACTCGCCGTTCCATGGACGACAGACAAACTAGTATACATTCTCCCCATCTCTAGATATACTGGTATCGCACAGTTAGGCCTCCTCTCCACTTTTCAAGTCCTTCAACTAGAGTAAGAGAGGGCATTGCAGAAATCGGTACCATCTACCGTCTACTGCCGAAAAAAAGTCCCTCTTCTTTGAAGCAAATAGAGTGGGCAGTCACTACAGTTAACAAAACTGCGGAACTGAAATTCCCCCTTTCAAGTAACTCGCAAAAAGTAACCTGAATAAAATAATATTCATATCCATATGTTCACGAAGAACATGACTTGACATCTCCACCCGTTGCGGGAACATATCGGAGAAAATCAGTATCCCATATGGTGTAGTGGCTAACATCAGCGTCTCTCACACGCTAGCCGGGGGTTCGATTCCCCCTATGGGAGAACAGAAGTTCTTTTCTCTTTTTTTTCTTTCTTTTTTCCCTCCCTCCCATGATTTGGGAATGGGAGTCCTCTCAGTGGCAGTATCATCTTCCTCCCCGTGCATGTATCGCATCAGTTTGAAAATGCTGGCTGCACAAACCATCTCCATTTCTTATTTGACTCGATGGCTGCCCTTGGAGTCCTGCATGAAAGAAGGGCCCAACCCAATCGACAAAGCCAGCTTATCTATCCAGAGGAATGAGCCTTTGGGTGATAAATTGCCCTTGCTGGCAGAACAACATGCTCAGAAATGTAGTGCTACCCGCTTAGAGGGGGTTTGCGACCCCATCAGCTGGCATGTAAACATGGATAGCGAGGATGCCGAGAACATTCTTCGCAACCTCGAATATCGCCGTTTCATCCGCTGCTATTAATATATATCTGCCACCATGAGAGTGGGTTGAATATATTATTCGTTGACAGTGGGCATTGAATAGAATCCCAAAATAGGCCGAAGAGGCAAATGGATGATGTCAAAGCAGCAAGGCATATATATATACATACATATATATATACATAACACTGCAGACCACTCCTGCGAGTCTTCCATCTTTAAGTCGGTTCCCAATTCCGCTCCGAGCCGGAACAGTTTGATCATAATTCAGCTCTTCGGAAGTGAAGCTTTGAGAGGGCTGGTTCACAAAACACAGGTTGCTCGTGGCTCCTTAGGTAATGTATACGACGTTTAGCCCATCGTTTGAGTGGACAAACACATGGAACACACTCGCATTAGCAATGGTATATCTCAAGGTGTTGATTGAAAGCGAGATTTACTTTTCGTGGGGGCGCTGCGGGGTTCATGTATCAGTATCAGCCATCTGGTTGCTGCTGGAAATACATGGGGGTACGGTACGCTTAAAATCAGGAGGACCTCTGGACCAGCCACATGAAAAGTAAACTTTCTCTCAGGGTTTAGAATTGTTGAAATTGAAATGTGTGCGTATTTTGTAGTCAAGTCGGCTTGTCGCGGGCGGACTTAATTCACGGCTTGAGCTTTGTGAGAACCCCCCCCCCCCCCCCCCCCCC
>LDEV01002647.1:0-10210 GCA_001014755.1 Blastomyces silverae
GGTGGTGGTGGTGGTTGTGGTGGTGGTGGTGGGTGATGATGGCATGGTCGCAGCGGTTGCCATCCACACCAACCAACCATCTGGCTGCTTTTTTTAGTCCTCGCGCCGTCCGCCTCTGGTCTGCTTCTTCTGCTTCTGCTTCTTCCTTCTTCTTCCCTCTCCTCTCTCCTCTTCTCCTCTTAGCTCTGCTTCTTCTCCTCCTCTTGTTTTTATCTTCTTCCTCCCTCCTCCCCTCTCGTTCCACCCACCATCTAAATGACGACGTGAATTTTATAATAATTATTTTTTCTTTTCCTGTTTTCATTTTCGTTGCACACCCAACACTCGCTCTGGGTTCAACGGAATTACGCTCGCTACCTTTTCTTGTGTCCTCGTTGTTCGTTTACTTTGGTTCGAAATTAATTAGAAATCTGAAAATAAATAAAAAAGAAAGAGAGAGAGAAGAAATTGGAAGGCGAAAAAAAGAAAGGAGGAAACTCTACCTTATTAAAACGAACGGGACACTACTACTACTACACAGCACGACAAAATCAACATCATCCGCAACGACGATATCAACAACCCCTCACTGCTCGAGTTTCGTTCGTTCGGGCTCGTTCGGCTTCGTCTGTCATCTTGGAGTGTCGTTGGACAACATATCTCTCGCTCTGTGTGCCCGCTGTATCACTGAACGTCGTGTGTGAAAGCGACCCCCCGAAGCAATACGGGCCATACTGTCAAACGACTTCGTTCCCCTAGATTTACCGGAAGTTGAGGGCAAGAAGGAAGTTAGTGCTGAGACGACCAAAGCAGAAGCAGAAGCAGCAAAAGAAAAAGAAAAAGAAGATCAACAGAATAGCCCCGATCTGACAGCGCCAAAGCAACAGCTCTTGTCCATCATCGACTTCCGTCTCACCAGCCAAAAGGCTCCTCCTAAGTTCTATTGGCTCTCGTTAACCAGTTCCCTCTTCTAAGGCTATCATAGAAACCTGCCGTGTCGGTCGTTTGCCTGTGGATTCTGACGGGAAGCAGGAGACGCAATTTTCCCTCTCCCCCCACTCTATCCCCCATCAAAGAAGAAAATTAAATTTAACTATTTTACCCGCCTGGATCCTCTCTCCTAGAGGGAATAATCAATCGTTCTCCGCCAATCATCTATCAAAAAATCTATTACATCCAGGAAACCCCCCCTCTCCCGCGTCGGTTCTGCATCGCTTTTCCCGGCAAGGTCACTCTATCCGTTTTATATACACGCCATTCAAACTATTGACAATCTTAATCCCCGTACCAAAATCTGCTTGCGGTCACATGATACCAGTATTTCAAACGCTGCAGTTTTAGTGATATTATTCTTATCTCCATCAGTCTCCTCCGTCATATACTGGACGACTAGTTTGCTACTGTCTTGGAAAGAAGAAAGAGCAGGGACGCTTGCTCCCTTTGTGTGTGAATTCTGTTGAGGTTAGTAGTGGTCATATTTTTTTGGTTTGATGTCTTGATGATTTTATGTGACTGGTGTTTTATTGTTATTTTTTTTAAGTATCAATGGCTCCAGGCGAGCGCTTACCCACTGTTTCCCGCCTGGTGTCATTATCCGCCCAATCTATGGTTCTTTCTCCGCAGCTACATCCTGGGCCTTTTTTTTGTTCAACAATTATTTCATTACCATATCGGTCTACTGTGCAAAAGTCATTTCCAGTACCCACGGTTCTATTCCAATGTGTTTGACGAATTTATTTTTTGTTCCTAAAGAGCTAATTTTTTTTTCATTTCCGTGATTCTAGCACCTACATCACCGCCAATTTTGCCGTCTCTTTGAAAATCTGAAAGATTTTCGCCTTGTAGCGGCACCGTTTTTATTCATTCTTTAGTCACTCGGTGAGATTCTTTCTGGCAGGCTGCAACAGGCCGGCGCTTCTGTTTGGGAATGACTCCCATGCTAATCAATGAAGCAGTTCATCGCGCCAATTGTTCCTTTTCTCAACTATCGTTTAGCTTGCTTCAGCTTCCCGAAACTCGAATTAGCTAAGAGTGTTCAGAAACAGTCGGTAGTCCCCACCACCACGTTGTTAGCACAAATCTACCGGACCTCCTTATACCGAACGTACCAAAAAGACCATCAACATTCGTTCTGTCTCATCACTCTAGCTCGTCCATTGTCCACTCCCCACGTCTCTTGCACTTGAAGATCTGAGGAATACAAATTCCTCAAGGTTCTTTCGCTAGAGTTCGTGAGCCTGTGGCAAGCGCCGGACTTCATCTCACATTTTAGAACCCACGGTTCTATATGCTGACTCGGAGTCTTTGTTTTAAAACTTATTTTTTTGAGGTTGACTAGCACTCCTCATCTCGTCGCTCGTTTTTGTCTCGGAGAACCGCCTGAGGATCTCCACCATTATTTCTTTTACCGTCCTTTTTTGAGATTTTTGAATCTCGTCCACTCGCTTATTTAAACAGTTTTCCCGCGTTGCATGTATTGCAACACCGTCACCCTGGCGTTCCCAAAGAATCACTCTGCTCAAGTATGTCTATGTCTCCCATCTTCTTCGTTTTCCATCTGTGTTTGATTCTCCTTCTACCATACTCTATACATTTTACGCACGCATATTCTCCATTCGCTCCGCGCGCGTACCTGCTCTAACGGAACATCTGACACCGTTCCCACGCTCGTTTCCCTCCTTGTGTTACCATTGCTGACTTTTCTGTTTCCGCCCATGATTAGCTGGATCTGGATTTCCAGACTCCATTCATCCTCGACGAATCTTTCGACTTTTCCGACCCTGAGGAATCGAGATTCGCTGGAGCCTTTTCAGACGGGCTTCTAGCCAAGTCTGGAGGATTTTTTTCCATGTCGGCTTACGAGAAATCCCCACAAGCCGATTTCCTTGGTAAGTGCTATAATTTTTTCATGTTACCCCCGTTTTCATCCTCAGGTGGCCTGTGGTCAAATCTCCTTGCCAAGACAAATGGCCATGGAAATCTATTTTTGCACGGACGAAAAGAAGACAAAAAATATGAAATTTTATTTCGGTCATGTACCAATCACACCCCTGTATTTTCAGATTAGAGCAAAAAGGGGGTCACACATGGTATGGATTTATTTTAAACTGACGGCTGTGTTTTTTGTTTTTTTTCGGTTTGCCAGATTATGATGCCACGCGTGCACTCCATGACACGGCTGGATTCTCCGCTTATGCTCAGCCACCCTACGTAACACATCTGTTTCCCTCCGCCCTGGAAAGCCACACCATCCCGGACGACGATAGTGTACATTACGTGACCAATGAAGGGTACTCCGGATCTCATTCCTTCGACTTGCCCCGCTCTCCTGTTTTGGACTTGGGTTCCCGTCAGCTGCCGGAAGTCGCATCGTACACTCCACTCACTGGCCATGAAGGATCAAAGCTCTCTGTCTATCTCCAGTCCCCGTACGACTTCCTCTCACCTGCTGCCCCGACTTCTGTCTCGTTACTCTTTGGGTCGGAACGGTGCGAATCCATCGTTACTTCATTAGGCTTCCTTAAATCCAACTTCCAGTATGTGTTGTCGGTTGATGTGCCGCCCTTTGCAGCTACAGGTTGTCCTTCACTCACTGTGCCTCTACAAATGATTATGGAAGAGAGCGAGGGTCAAGGCGCCCAAGCCGTCCATGTTGGTGTTTTCACTTATGACCATAATCCGCAGTCTGCGGTCTCCCCTGCCGGGACTTCGCGGAAGAGACGCCTCTCGGACGCCTCAGACGAAACATCAAGATCTGCCCGATCAGCACCCGTGAAGCAGCTGCGGATTAAGGAGCCTACAAATACATTCACATACAGCGAAAGCCTCTCGGGATCCCCATATTCTCCTTATCTTCCAACTCCAACGACAGCAAATGTCTATCCAGCTCAATATCATCCAGTGTCTCCTCGGCCATCTCTGCTACAATACCCTGGATCTACCGGTACATCGCAGCCCATGATCAAAGCTCCGTCTCCACTAGCATCATCATGGAGCCCTTCCTTCGCTACAGTCAATATCTCTGCTCGCAGCCCTGGGTTGTCCATGACCCCCAATTCTCATTCCTCTTCGATGCCGTCTCCTGTCAAAACTATGAACCCGACTCTCATTCGGACATCTACAATTCAGCATTTGTCAGGCACAGGCCCAAATCAAGCATTCAACCCTTACGCCATGTATCCTTCCAAAGCCGTTCTGAAGATAGACGGCGATCTGGATTCTATGACAGAGAATTGGTCGCCAGAAGAGCGCACCTCCAAGAGAAGATTGGTTCATTTCACTAGATGCCAGAATGGTAGCACTATCCATGCTGATTTCAAGTCGGTCGCACCTGCCGATCGCGCTCCTAATAGCATCTGCATTAGCTGCATCTATTGGGATGGCAAGAAAGAGTGCTATGTGACCAGCGTAGATACCATCTACCTTCTTGAATCGCTTGTTGGAGTAAGATTCACAGTTGAGGAGAAGAATCGCATTCGAAGGAACTTGGAAGGTTTCCGTCCCTTGACAGTTTCCAAAGGGAAACCGGATAGCGAGGACTTTTTCAAAGTCATCATGGGCTTTCCAAATCCGAAGCCGCGCAATATCGAAAAGGATGTGAAAGTTTTCCCCTGGAAGATCCTTTCTCATGCTCTGAAGAAGATTATTGGAAAATACGTACGTACTATTTGTTTGCCTTTTTTTGCTTTTTTTCTTTTCCACACTTTTATTCTTCTCACCGTGCTCCAGCGAATCCCAAAACTGGCACTTCGTGAAAATGCGAAAGCTGACCCTTTATATGACAGTCTGCAAGCTACTCGTCTACTGCGGGTGCTCTTATAGCGCCCATTAGCTCAAATTATGCTAGCACCAGCAGCGCATCAGATGGCAGCGCAGATCTTCACGCCACATCTCCACGATCAATTTCCGAAACGGGTGCCTCCGCTACATATGCTACCAACATGTCCGCCAGCGGCATATCTCCCCATTTACACGCACCAAAAACGGTTTTGGATACTTCTCCAGTTCCTGGTTCAGTTGACCTTCGATTAATGGTAACCAACAACAGTCGCCATTATTCGAGCCTGCCGGCTCCATACCCTTACCAGGGTATCAACCACCATCATCAGCAGCAGCCTCAGGCGGCCCCTACTGCACCTGGTAATCGTGGTTCGTGGGACTTTGGTGCATTCGTCAACTCCAGCCCAGGTACTACTGCTGCTCCCACCCATTCGCTCAGTTATTCGCGCCAGAGCCACCACCTTGGCCATGTTAGCCAGGATTATACGGCCCCACAGGTATATTCGCTGGGCCATCCAACCACCGGACCATAGGGATTCTGAGAAGGATTCCGTGGTGGGCTGCTAGCCAATCGGGACCTTGCAATGCCCTGCTACAGGTGGGAAGTTGCAAGCTAGCGAGTGGGACGTGGGCAGCATGTGTTGAAACCTCAGATCTTCACTTGGCAAATGCTTGGTCTCTAACTGGATTTCCTTGGCTATGTTTTGAGTGACCGTCCTCCAGGACATACATGGGTTCAATCATGCGACACAGTTTTCCAATGCTTTGTTCCGCCTTGACGATTATGCCACCGATCATTTTGCACGAGCCACGGTCAATGTCCTTGTCATTTGTTCGAACAAACTCTTGTTGCATCGTAATGCGTGATGATGTGCTGGTCCTTGCACTTTCTCTCCTCTCACAACATCTTGCTCAATTCGCTCCTGATCCTCGTATCCTTACACAACATGAACACGACAAAAACTTCGATACATCTCTCTAGGAAACCGACATTTTTCCTCTCAAACCACCTATCTACGAACCCCGTCACACTCATCTTTTTCCACCTTGTTCCAAGTATTTCGATTTGTTTTTTTCCTAATTCATTGCATAGCCAGCCCATGGGTAAAACGGATTTTACTTTTTTCACCTCAATTTTTTTTTCGAACTCCACGACGTCCCCATCCAACCAGCCACTCCTTTAAACCATCCGATGCATAGCGACATATGTTTTTGATCTTTTTTCGCTTCAACGATTTTCCTTTCTCGTCACTCCTTTAACGAAACCCATTTTTAGAAAAAACACAAGCGCGGCGTTTTTTGTGTGTGTTTGTTTGTCATTCAATTCAAGCTTTCGGCTATCCCTTTTTTTTTTCTCCCCTTTGTGTATACGTTTTGTCACATCTTGCTTCCCAGCGAAAGTTGACCAGGCGTATATAAGGGGAGATGGGAGAGGGGATTGGGAAACAAAAAGAAAACTTACCGAGGCGTTATTTTCTACATTTTTTTATCTTTCATTTCATGTCGATCCTTTATGACGATTCCCGTACCCCGTTCTAGACATTTTTATATTTTCGACACACGTCAAACCTCACACAACTAATAATACCTCTCTCACGGCGGGCCCTCCCCCACCCCCCATCGTCTACCTCCGCTACTTACCGCCTATCATACACCCCCCGCTCCCCCCCTCGGCTTGTGTTTACCCACACTCCTTCGATCTGTTACCATACTTGCTTGTTTTTTTTCCCTCTAGGGTACGGGAACCCTTCCGAGCATTTCTTGGGGTTCTTTTTTATTTTTATTATTTCTGGTCTGTCCTTTCATATATAAGCATGCATCACAGGTTCACTCCTTTTTACCTAGCGCGAGGGTCCATATTTTTTGACGAATATGTTTCCTTGTCATTTTGTGTTATTTATGCATCGGGGGAGGAACTGTTTGTTTTTTGTTTTTTATATTTTTGTTTGTTTTTTTGGACTTTGCTGCATAAATATTGCATTGGGATTTGGATATGGGACTCCTCTTGGTATTTTTAACTATTTTGTGTTTCTACTCTTAGGAATTGGGCTTGGGATATGTTATTTTTTGTTATTTTTATCTGTTTTTATCTGTTTTTTTTTGCTTGGTTGCCTTGTTTTTATTTGTCTCTTATTTGTTTTCTTGTTTTATGGCTGGGAAATGGGATATATGTGAAGGATGTTTTTGTTTTTTTCCTATTTCCTTTTATTGTTTAATTTAATTTTCATATTTTCTATAATCTATTTTTCTTTCAGTAACTTCTCTATTATCTATCTGCTAACATACAGAGTTTCAAATTGCACACAGGATTATTTTAATTGATCATGAATCTGAAATGCTTCTTGTATTCTGCTCTTACTGTATTATTCCATTTTACAAATTAATATACAGTTATCTTCGGCTATGGCCAAATGTTGCAAAATGACTAGTTGTGTGCATTAAAAAAAGAGTTGGTTTTAGCTTTTGCTGTCGAGTAACCTTCAGATACGAAGAGACGGAGATAGCGAAGATACGAAAAGTAGGGCTGGGTAACTACATTAACTCTCTCAGATCTTTGCTTCCAAACGGCCGTCGCGCATTTCCTGCACGCCATCTCACAGGTTGCATACATACAGGTTGCAATCTCTGCACATACATAAGTTGCTGCATAAAAGTTAGTTAACTACGATATGCTCGCTTAGTCATCGGTAATCGCGCAATACCGCCTGGATCAACTTGAAAGCCCTGAGTGAGTCACCAAGAAGCTACGACCTATATAGAGAGACTAGAGCAAGCTATCCCACTCTCTATTTCTGTCTCTCGACAGATTACACGCTGCTGAACGAAAAGTAAAGAAGCCCAATTGCTCATTGTCTCTCTCTCTCTCTCTCTCTCTACGAAGTTAACTGCGTTACGAGGGGAAAAAGGGAACAGGCAAAAAAAAAAAAAAGCCACCCCGCATCACGTCCTACCTAGAATTGCGCCGCAACTCTCAATACCCCACAAGACACCGCATGTGCATTCTTCCACTCGCCCTCTCTCTCTCCCTACTATACGCCGCTACGCATTGGAGTTGGAATTGAAATTGGATTGAAATTCATCCATTCATCCTATACCATCCTCGGATTCGCTACTACTACTACTACTATTTTCAACAGCGCTATCCTCGACCCTGCGTTCCCACCCCGCACACCACACACAACACACGCCCTCCCCCCACCAAAACTAATTGATACACCCCTTCGCAAAGTCCGTGACATACCTTTTGAGCCGGCAATGGAGAAGATAAAGCAGACATTCGCGCAATGCAAGAAGGAAAAGCGCTGTGCGCTCGTCGCGTATGTTACAGCTGGTTACCCCGAGAAGCATGACACCCCAGATGTCATGCTCGGGATGGAAGCTGGTGGCGCTGGTGAGTCAGACGCTCCTTTTTTTCTTTTTCTTTCTTTCTTTCTTTCTTTTTTGGGGATATCTGTCGTTGCTTGTTCGTTGCTTGTTCTCGTTTGTTGTTGTTGTTCTTATGTTGGTATTTGTGTGTTGTCGTTTCTCGACTGTTATGCGGTGGGAATGGCACAGCAGCCGGTCTTTGGACTGCGAGGGAGGAAGGAAGGGAGGGAGGGTGATGCTGTGTATACGTGTGTTTTAATCAAGTTACTATACGATATCCGCGTCTCCCGCCCTTTCGTGCAAGCTTCATAGTGCTTTCTATTTTTTTTCATGCTATCTTTTTATTCGTTTTCTGTTTTTATTTATCGCAGTTGTTCCCCATGCAAGAAATGCAGAAAGGGAGAAAGAAGAGGGAGGGGGGGAGTAAACGAATAGGATGAAAGAGAACAAGAAAAACTCTCGAAAAAAAAAACAGAATCGCTGACTTGGTTGTGTCGCCCCTCGTTGCGAAAATATTAGAGTTGATCGAGCTGGGTATGCCTTTCACAGATCCTATCGCCGACGGTCCTACCATCCAAAGAGCCAACACGCAAGCGTTGAAGAATGGTGTGACCGTTGCGTCGGTGCTAGATATGGTGCGCACCGCGAGGAGCCGGGGGCTGAGGATTCCCGTATTGCTCATGGGATACTATAACCCGTTGCTCCAGTACAAGGAGGAAAGAATGCTGAAGGACGCGAGGGCGGCGGGCGTAAATGGATTCATCATGGTTGATCTTCCACCTGAAGAAGCGCTACGATTCCGGGATCTGTGCCGGAGGGAGGGGTAAGCACGAATCTTTTTTTTTTATTCTTCCTCTCTTTTTACTTCCTTGCTTTCCGGGTTTTTTTTGAAATAGTCGATTGGCTTTTTTCCCTTGAAAGTCTAGAATCTTATCGACGTTTATCGTTTTTGGTGATTCGTTATGTGTCATACTGACCCGGGGTGCAGGTTATCTTACGTTCCACTGATCGCACCCGCCACCTCCGATTCTCGAATGAAATTACTCTGCAAGATCGCTGATTCCTTCATTTACGTCGTTTCTCGAATGGGTGTTACAGGTGCAACTGGGCAACTAAGCGAAGGACTCCCGGAGCTCCTTGCTCGAGTCCATTCCTACTCGGGAAACATTCCCACTGCGTTAGGATTCGGCATTAGCACAAGAGAACATTTCCTCAAGGTGCAGGAGATCTCTGAAGGCGCCGTCATCGGTAGCCAGATGATCAACGTTCTGGGTGAAGCACCTCCTGGCCAACGAGCCCAGAAGATCGAAGAATATTGCACTAGCATCACTGGGAGGAAAGTGGAACGTAACACAGAGGCCGAGCCTATGACTCGAGAAGTGGGACTTACTGAAGCTCTCGCTCACGCTCAGGAGCCAACGAACGCCCAAGTTGACGAGGTGATCGCCAATGACGAAAGCAAGTCTGGAGCCGGCCTGGCTGATCAGCTGGAAGCACTCAATGTGACCGGAGATCAGGCCGCAATACCTGCCCGCTTTGGCGAGTTTGGTGGCCAGTACGTGCCAGAGTCCCTCATGGACAGCCTGTCAGAGCTTGAAGCAGGATTCAATGAGGCTAGGAATGACCCCAAATTCTGGGAAGAGTTTCAGTCGTACTATCCATATATGAGTCGACCAAGCAGCCTGCATCTTGCAGAACGCCTGACCGAATATGCTGGTGGAGCCAACATCTACCTCAAGCGTGAAGACCTGAATCACACAGGAAGCCACAAGATCAACAATGCGCTCGGCCAAGTTTTGATAGCGCGCCGCCTTGGCAAAAAGCGAATCATCGCAGAGACAGGGGCTGGCCAGCATGGCGTGGCCACAGCTACCGTCTGCGCGAAATTTGGCATGGAGTGCGTCATCTACATGGGTGCTGAAGACGTCCGTCGCCAAGCCCTGAACGTCTTCCGCATCAAACTCCTCGGAGCCAAAGTCGTCGCCGTTGAAGCGGGCTCGCGCACCCTGCGTGATGCCGTCAACGAAGCACTCCGCGCTTGGGTCGTTGATCTCGACTCAACTCACTACGTCATTGGCTCTGCCAT
>LDEV01002653.1:0-16988 GCA_001014755.1 Blastomyces silverae
GGTTGGCGGCGTTCGGCACAGAGGGATATGAAGGGGAACCGCCGTTGTTGGAGGAATTGGGTGTTAATTTTGATCATATCCGGACGAAGGTGAGATGAATTTTTTTTTCTATTGACCCCTTGGGGAATCCTCCGCTCTCAATAGACCCCTGGGCATATATATACGTACGATGCAGACAGCTAATACCTATACAACAAAAAGACCCTCACCGTCCTCAATCCTTTCGCCCGCATCGACCAACACCTCATGGACGACAGCGATCTCTACGGCGCGCTGCTCTACATAGTCCTCTATGGCACCTTCCTCCTCCTCTCCGGAAAGGTATTTTACGGCTACATCTACGGCGTCGCCGTCTTCGGCACCTTTGCCCTCCACCTCATCCTCAGCCTCATGTCCCCGTCGCTCATAGACCCGACCTCCACAGCCCCGGAAGCCTCTTCTCTCGACCCCGTCTCCGCCACCACCGGCTACCACCCACATCACAAACCGTCCGGTTCATCTGGCTCCACTGTCCCAGGCAGCGCTGGCCACTTCTCATCAACCCTCACGTTTCCCCGCTCCGCCAGCGTTCTGGGATACTGCTTCCTACCCCTCGTACTGACAAGTGGTGTCGGCATCCTAATACCCATGGACACGCTGTTTGGATACTTACTAACGACCGCCGCGGTGGGCTGGTGTACGTATAGCAGTTCGGGAATGTTTTGTGCCGTGGCGCGGATGCGCGGGATGAGGTTTTTAGTTGCTTATCCGCTTGCGTTGTTTTACGTTGTTTTTGGGATTATGGGGATTTTTTCGTCCAGGGGGGGCGGGTCGTTGGTTGCCAAGGCGACAGGGGGTTGAGATATATCGCTACGTATAAGCTGTGATCTGTGGGTTGTGAGTTATGGGTGAGGTGTGAGATTTAGGGTTGGGAAAGCCGGAAGGAGGGGGGGGAGATGGACGTTTTGCTTTCTCTCTACACGTCATGTCGTGTTCACCTTTGCGTCTAAGTCGATTGGGGTTTACAAAAATGATAGATGACCGATTGACTCGATTATATACTCTTATCTCGTTTCCACTCTCAGAGCTGCTTGGTTTGGCTCAGGGTTTCTTGTTTCGTTCTTGTCTTCGGTCCTGCTTTGGCGATGCTGCTTTTTTGCTGTTCCGCTATTTCACTAGTGCCTTGGTTGAGATGATTTTAATGTTGGGTGAAATATGGATTTTCTTACTAAACGGGGAGTAAAATAATATATATATCTTTTTTTTTATCGCTCACAAGAGCTTTATTATGTACATGTACTGTTTGGTATATGGAAATGTGAAAGGCTAGGGAACGGCAGCGAAAGCAGGATATATATACTCTTATTGAGGATGATAACTCGAAGAAGGCACGTATGCAATGGAAGAGGGAGGGGGAAGGAATCATAACGATAATGATACGAGCATTATTCAATTAAATATCGATGCAATAATAAGATTCTGAGGACAGTTAATAAGCCTTGGATATCAGCGATACTCTATATACCAACCAGTGATTAACCATGGTCCCAAAACTCAGTGCAATGAATGAGAAAGAGACAAGATACGATTGAAGATTATATAATTGCATCCGTTTCTATGAACGTATCCATCCACCCATCCAATATCTATAAAAGCTTTACCTGAAAACGTAACCAAGAAAACCCCATCTACTCCACCTAGTTTGAGAAAACCAATCTCACCACAATCCATAAACAATGCCAGCGAGAAACGCGCAGCACCGGCGTCGTCTCCTCATCTATATATGCTCGGCCTATGTACATATACATGTATGTACACATGGGAGATTTCACTCCATCTTAGCGAATTGCAACCCTCTCCCCCTTCCCCGGCGCCCAGTTCTTCAACCACTCCCTCGCCTTCCCCACGTCCCCTGCGCCCGCCTCAACGGCCGCAATGCACCAGGCGACATCATACCCCTTGTCGCTAGTCCCACGTTCTATCTCAGCCTCAGTTTCGGCGGCTAGCAGCTCCGCCAACTTCCGCCGCTGCTGGCTTTTCTCATCCGTGCAGAAATAGAACGGCGGCGCGTTCGCATCCGCTGCTGTCGTTGCCGCTGGACCAATGTTAATTGCATCTATCAGCGGTTTAATCATCGCTGATATTTCCTTGCTTGTTAGAGCCGGCGCTACTTCAACACTGCTATCGGAGGATGTAGTAGCAGTATTTGCCCGCCCAGTCTTGCAATATGGGTTCAGGCACCACCCTTTCCCACACCCTTTCAGCATCTGCGTCAGATACCGCCGCTCGATCCGGCGACGTAGTGCTTTCCCCTCGGGATCATACACGTCTGCGTATAGTGGGCCAAAGCACCCCGTGCAGAGGCCAAGTGTGTCATTGCTATTGGTATTATGGCTGGACATCGTGCTACTGGTGGCACTGCCTTGTAGGGTCCGGCCGCAGTTTTGGTTCCTGCACACCCGCGGCGCCGGCCGTGAGAGGCGGTCCAGGTCGTGATGGCGCAGGTGGGTTTTCATGTCCTTGAGTCGGATTATTTTGTTGCAAAGGTGGCACTCTGTTGTGCGCCCGCCGTCGGCGAGTTCGTGTGGGGTTAGACCAGAGAGTAGTACTTCCGGATCGTGCATGTCCGGGTCTCCTTCACCCATTTGAGGCACGATGAGGTGGCAGAATTGACAGAGAATTGGTTTGGCGGGACAGGTGGTAGTGCGATGGTGGGCAAGGGATGGGAGGCTGGTAGCTGTGAAGGGGCAGCTGGGGCAGGGGTGGGGTGTGTGGAAGACTGTGTTGTGTTTCAGTTGGCTGGATTGGTCGTTGCCGTAGGAGTCGTCATGCGGACAATGCCAGTGGTTTTCCCATTCAGGGGATCGCTTTTGGAAGACATTTTCGCATTTAGGACAGAGTATGTTATTGCGGAGACAGAAATTTTCGTGTAGGAAAAGGGTGCGCTTTGGAATCCACTGGCGGCAATTTTTGCATGGGGTATCGTCTGGATCGTGGTCGTCTTTCTCCATGGGTGCGGATAGCTCTCCTGCGGAAATGCTTGTTGTGCGGAGTCTATATTTCAGCGGAGTTGCGGTTTTTGAGGCAGCGTCATTGCTTTTTAGGGTGTCTTCTGAATATGCATGTACAGATATGTAAACCGATTCCGCATCTTGAAGCTCGATATTAGTGGGCTGAAGACAGATCCGCTTAGGGGAGAAATTTGAAAAATCTCCAAAAACATGTTCATTGTCCCTAGGTCTGTTCCTTTGCCTCGCTGAAAAGGGACTTAGAAAAAGATCCACGTCTGCATCATCCGCTACATCAATCTCAACGCCCAAAGGAAGTTCGTGGTCCCAGTCGTGAAGTTCGTAGTCCACGTACTGTCCTGGTAACACCTGGCCGCTAACCTCCTGCCCTTGGGACAGCTCCCCACCTGTAGAACTCCCTTCCTTTGTTCCTGGAGCGCGAGAAGCCTTTTCTAAACGCCTCTTCAAGGTCTCTCGTGCCTGCTCCTCATTTAGCGCCTCGATATCCACTTCAAGGTCAGTGTCCACAATGCAAATACCGTCCCCTTGGGGCTCCACTTTATCAACCAGAAACCTAAACATTTCATTCCGGCCTCCGGGAATTAATAGGAGTTCCCCAAGTGTCAAAGTTGTAAAGTTCTCACGTAGGTGTCGTTCCAGCAGCGCTTTCCAATCCTCGGGATCGTACCCCGCCTCAAGTGGGCGTAGGCGAACATAAGTCCCCTTTGGCAGCTGTCTTGCATGTATAGTGACAATCGGCCCTTTTGGTATGTTCGAAGTATTTCCATCCCCAGTTTCTAGCATATCCACATCAGATGGCGACTCTTCCGCTGATATGACCCTTGTCCCCGTAGGGGCAAAATCGCCATCGTCGAGACCTAGGCTCTGACGAAGGAAGGCACTCAACCCAACTTCATTGTCCTGGGCAGAAAACTCGCGGATACCGGCATGAACAATCCGGCCGTTCGAAGGGTTAACTATGCGAAAGGTCAAAGGTTGTGGGAGCTGCTGCTGCCTGCCTGCGAGCAACTCTCTGGCTCGCCGTTCGGCGGCAAAAGTGTGTGGATTGAAAGGATCGAACTGGGGTGTCAGTGTGTGAGTCTGGGCAGATTCTATGGCGGTAATTGGAGCAGCGGCTAGTAGCTGTTCGAGCGCAGAGGGAGGAAGAAGAATCTTATCTCCTGGTAGCTTTTTTGTTCGAGTCGGCGGGGTGACAGCAAACTGGGCGGTCCATTTTAGGGTATCCGGTTCGGTGGCCATGATACACAAAACATGTAGTATATTTCTGGGTGTAAGAGGGCTGAACAAAGTTTATGCCATCGTTTTGTTTCTCCTCATCCCGCACAACCTGTTTATCTCCCAGTTGTCGAAGGCAACAAGCCGTCTGATAGTTATTGATAAATGATTACCAACGTCCGACGGTGTTTCCAGAACCTACGAGATGATCTTATCTTATCGATCTTATCTTCACGTGATAGTTAAGACATAAGATTGATAAGCTTAAGCTCCAAACCTCCGCCGACCTTCTTCTTCCTCTTTCTCCTCCTTTTTATACTCTGGGTCCAACTTCATGTCAACATGGTCAAATTGCTGTTTAATATTGGGGGGACAATGCCCCATGTTTGGTTCTTCAGATATTCTTGGGATTTTAATTGGCCATCTGCATTAACTATACTACCGGGTCTCATCCGGTTTTCACTCCGTAGTATGCTGACCGGTGCTCCTCCGCCCTTCCAGGTCTCCAAGGATATCTGCCTCAATGAAACTCGATCACGAGACACTCTAACAGGCAGCATCCGGACTATTTCTTAGCACAGATTCTTGGGTTCATGATTAAATCAGCGTGTGAAGTCTCGCAACATCGTTGCAATGACTTCCTATGCTCAGCTCCCGCTGGGTCACGTGGTTCTGTTGCCTATTTCTCCTGCTTGAATTCACTCCTTTCTCGAGATATTTATATTGGGGAAAAGTGAACAAGGAATTCTTTCTTGTTCTCATTCTTCCATTTATATTCTCTTTCCATTTCCCTGGACCCCCAGTTTATATCGTTCAAACCGGCCCATCGCCAGCCAAGCCCATCAGCGCCAGCCCCTATTCTATAAAACGGGTCGCTTAATTGATATCCCCTTTACGAATATATCTGAATATATTCCAAGGCCAAATTATTACATACAATTTACTCTAAGTGTATTGCCTTTGCACCAGCCGTTTTGTTTTACCCCTCCCATACCTACATCCCATAAAGTCCGAGTAACATGGGCGGTCAAGTACGCCAGCAACCCAGGCGTTTTACGTCCAAACAATCAAGGACTGTTAAAAATCGAAAATCGAGTACGGGTATACGGCGCTCTTTGCCGAAAATCGTCTCAGTAAAACGCAGCCCAAAGACTAAACTCCCAATAAAACCGCGGAGCCCACAAACGTCTTCAGGGTCGAGTCAACCATCGGGACTCTCCCTGTCTAATAGGCTCCCATCCCGCAGTCGCAAAAAGGATCGAAGTGACGCCTTCAGAGAATGTGTCATCTGTGCAGAAATTAGGCCCTTGGGACGCAATGGCGCAAATTTCCCCGCCTTCCCTGGGTGCCTACATGATCCACTTACATGTTCAAATTGTGTCTCAAAGCACATCGTCATGACCCTGAAAACACGAGCTCCGATTAACCACAGCAAGCCTGCAGACAAGGGTACAATTGACTGGTCCCTCTGCACCTGTCCACAATGTAACATCCCACTCACAGAATCGGAGATCCGCTCCGTCCTGAATCGTACCGAGAATGCAGTCATTACTGGAATTGCTGCTCACAAGGAACTCGAATCTCACCCGCGCTGGACCTGGTGCTTGTCCATCGCCTGCTCATCGGGCCAAATATTCCCCGAAGGCACCCAGTCCCAGAAGGTGGACTGTGGCAAATGTGGAGCTAGCAGCTGCTTCCTGCATGGTGTCCCCTGGCATCACAACTACACCTGCGGCCAGTATGACGACAAACACCCGAATGCGCAAAGCGCGCGCAGCAGCGAGGAACGCATTAAGAGGATGACGAAGAAATGTCCCAATCCGCAATGTGGTTGGAGAATTCAGAAAGATGGCGGCTGTCCGAATATGTACTGTATGTTCCTCCCCTAGATGCCAGAACGTTTAGATGGCCAGCTCCACGCGACTGCTCCCCAAAGCTAAATAAACTGGATATTAACACGAAATACTCACATTCGCTATCCAGGCACCAAATGCTCACGCTCATTTCGCTGGGATAAAATCAACTGGGATGATAACGTGACTCCAGAACCAGAGTGAAGTATTTTTCTGTGTTTGCAAAAAAAAGGGGCAAAAAAGAACGCAACCAATCCCCCTCTCTTGCCTTTATCAACCATTTTCCCGAGCTTCCCGAAGAGTTTCTTGGGCCTCATCCAATAATAACCACGGCTCAATATTTTATGGTCCCTACTTCCTCAATGTATTTTCCCGAATTCAAACCTGGGGCGTGGGTTCGAGCCAGGAGCCAAATAGCTTCTCAATACTATTGTAGAAAGCCGCGCAAGACGATCGATGATACTCATCCCTCCTACACTCTTGCTCTTGCTCTTGCTCTTGTTCTTGCTCTTGCCCGGCTCTACTCTGCCTAATTCAGTATACCGCCAGGGACTTAACCCAGCCCTACTCTTTTCCATACCATGCCCTAACACGCGTCATACCCTCTCAAACTTCGACTATACCACGCGTGTGGTTCTCGTTCGACGCTGTGTTTCCTTTTTTCGTGCCATACCAATTCTTTTCCCTGCTGTGGCGCGTTCTATAGATAGATAGATAGATAGAACCTGGGAAATACGTACGAGGTGCAAGGGAGGGGCTAATATTTCGATTTTTTAACTTATTATACTGGGAAAGGAAACGCTGAGAAGTGGTTGATTGGTTGGTTGGTTTTATCTCGAAATGAAAGGCTTGACAGAACCGCCAGCTCCGGTTTTTGTTTCTGTTTTTTCGTAGAGTGTTCAGAATCGTGTGTTGTTGGTCATGAGAATGTACATACATCAGTGGAGAGCAACTTCCAGAGCTAAAAAAAGAAGAAAAGAAGAAGAAAAATGAAAAAAGAACTGAGCTCAATTAAAGAACTTTTCATAAAGATGTTTGATGAACAGAAAACATCAGCTACAGTGCATAGTTTAGTGCAATATCTTTTTACACACTTACATATCTCTCTCATGAATACCAATCAGAGTGAGTATTCAACTCTTTTCTTCATTTATTTACTTTATTTATACAGAGATTAAGTATGTATATACATACAAGAGGTGAAACAAAAATTCTCCCATATGCCTTTGCTTGCCTCATTTACTCTCAGAATCACTCACTCAATTCTTTGAAAAAAAATATTAAGCCAACAATCTCACTACACCTGTATTATATGTATGTGTACAAATCAATTCTGAAGAGATAAACCAAAGACAATCAAAATATCAAACCATATTCAATGTTTAAGATATTTTATATAACTTATATATATATAGAACGGAGATGAGTGTCCCTCCCAGTCTACCTAACCTAGCCAGGCACAAAAGAAAAGAAAATGAATTAGAAAACCCAGAAGGGAAAACAAATAGAAATAAAATAAAAACAAACCCCGAAACAAATCAATGAATGAAAAACGACCTAATCCATTTCCCCGCAGTCTCATCCCCAGATTTAACACATAACACCTAGTCAATTAGTAAAAGAAAAAAGAAAGTGTTGAAGGCTTACACATAGTTGCTTATTATTAATGAGTGAGAGCTAGCTAGCTATCTAGTACACTATGAGATCACATGCTTACTCAGTCACATGACTGAGACAGCTCAACACCCTCTCATGTCACTTTGCTGACATTTCAGTCACTGCTCTCTATTATCTCTCAACTCATTTGAATTCACAATAAAAGTTAATTACATGAATTAGACTCTACTTGTCTAATAAGACTTAGATTCATACACTCAAATACTATAAAATCAGTAAAGTTTAACTCACTAGTTCAAATATCTTGATCACTCAGATATTCATCTTATAACTCAATGTCTTGATCAGACAGTTCACTGTCATCCTCACACTCTCAATGTGACACAGCTTAATGATTCTCTTACAGATCTCATCTCTGACATGATGAAAGTGTATGTCAATATGATACACATTTCACATCATCTTTTCATCATTTGCCACTGCTATTATACTCATATTATTGACATTCATAATGATAGAAGCAGATGAACTGTCATTCACAAGACTCAGCTTATTAAGTAGACTACAGATCTGAATCACTGTCTTAAGCATCTCACTGCACACAATATACTCAGCTTCAGTTATTGACAGCATCACTATCTCTTACTTCAAGAACTTTCATGAGATTGAGTCTTCAGCCAGTAAAATCACTATTTCAGAGATGAACTTTCAGTTCTCAACATCACTCACTCAGTCTGAATTCAAAAACATATTTAATTTAGTGCTGACTTTCACAGTATGATGATAGATGATTCTCAGGTCTTTGATTCTTTTAAGATAATAAAGCAGATGTTTGATCATCACTCAGTATGCTGTTATAGACTTACTAGCTTATCATCTCAAATACTCAATCACAAATGCAATGTCAGGTCTTGTATATGTGATCAGATGCTGTAGAGTATCAACTATCTCTCTGTACAAGCTCTCATCAAATGAGTCATCTCTCTCAGAGATAAATTCTGAATTTATGAGAGTTCAAATGAGATTGCACTCTGTCATCTTGAACTTCTTAAGTGTCTGATCAATATAGATCTCTTGAGATAAGTAAATTCTCTTGTTCTCATGTTTCACTTTCATACTCAGATAGTGACACATCTCACTCAAGTTCTTAATATTGAACTTCTTCACAATTAATTTTGTCATATTCTCTAGAGCACTCTCATCAGGCTTCACTAGCTTCATATTATCAACATACAATGTCAAATATACCTGCTTCTCACAGTTATATTACAACTCAGAGTCTCACTCACTAGCAACAAATTCAATCTTCCCTAAGTAGAAGATTATGAGATTGAACCAATTTCAGAGAGCCTGCTTTAATCTGTATAGACACTGTACTATTAAACAGATGTTCTTCTCTAAGTTCTCAATCTTGAATTCTTTCAGCTGTCTCATATAGAGTCTTTCACTCTCAGAGAGTTCTGCATTTAAAAACACTGTTATGAAGTCAATTTGACAAATCTTTCATTCTTTTGAGGCTGCAATCACAAAAATCATGTAAATTGTATTCACAGATATGACAGAGACATATATCAAGTTGTAATCTACACTCTTCTTTTGATGAAATCTCTGAATCACTCAATATATCTTATAGCTTGTGATTTGATCATCTTCATCTGTCTTAATTCTGTACACTCACTTACTCTCTAATACAGAGACTTTGAACAGTTGTTGAACAATTTCATAAAGCTCATAATCTTGAGCACTTTGAATCTTCTTCTTCATCACAGTGAGTCAGTGCTTCTTTTACAGACTCTCTATCACTTCTCTATATGTGTTTGAGACATGAATCTCTGCAACAATCTCATGATTAGACTTTTTAAATGTCTTTCAACTCTTAAACAGTTGATATTCAACTTCTTTATCAGTGTCATCATCAATATTCTCTCTCTGCTCAGCTATGACTAGTTGAGTCTTTGACTTATTTTTACTATCTTTTGACTGTTCACACTTCTTTTCAGTCATTCTCTGAGCTGATGAGAAAAGCTGATTCTTTTTGAGTTATTTCACAGAGATTATTTCAGTTTGTAGAGATGAGTTCTCAGAGATAGAGAGATTGTAAGAAATCTGCTGATCAATCTTCTCAGATTCACTGCTGAGAATATCATAAGAAATTTCTGATGTCTTGCAATCATTCAGAGTAGAGCTAACTAGACAGTTTAATATTGCACTTTCATTGAACTTCATACTACTACTAACAATAACTTTCTTAGTAGTGAGATTTCATAAACAGTAGGCATAGCCTCTGTAATATTCTATAAGAATGTGATATTCACTGTGAGCTGTGAACTTTGATTTTTTCTTTTAGTTATCAATCTTTAATATGTAGCAGGGGGTCTCAATTGTGTGTAGAGCACTTATCTGCTTGTAAGATTTCTCATCTCATGCTTCAAAACTCATCATTGAACTTCAATGTTCTTTGAGTATAATCTCACTATATAATTCAGTTGAGGTAGAAGTGATGTTCAAGATCAGAGTCACAGTTAGCATACACTTCACTCACATCTTGAGTGAGAGACTTGCTTGAATCATTATAGTGCACATCTTCATAGCTATATTCTGAATCACTCATTCACTTACTCTGTTCTGCCAGAGAGTATACAGCTTCATTGATTCTCATTTAATCTCATATTTGATGAGAACATTTTGTGTCTTTTGACCCTCAATCTCAGTCACAAAATCAGATCTTGCAAATGTGATGTTAACTTCTAACTCTTTTAGATGTTTGAGATGAAATTCAACTGCATCAGAGGCTTCACTTTTTACTCTGAGAAAATAGATGAACTTGTAATGAGTGGCATCATCAACTACTAGAAGAGTGTATTTATAACTCTGATTGCTAGGTGAAAAGATGTTCAGTTCATCATCAAGACTCTCATCATCACTCACAAAGTCAAAATGAATTCTATATCTGTGATTCTTTGTCTGTGACATGAGAGTCTGTGAGATCTTCATTTTCACTTTCAAAAGTTTGCATGTCTCACAGAAGAGCATCTTCAAATCCTCTTTGATTACTATATCTGACTGAGAGTCTTTCATCAGTTTCAAAATGTCTCTTTCATTGAGATGACTCAGATAAATGTGTCATGTAAATAGAGTGTTCATCAGATTAGAAATGACTGACTTAGTCACTGCTGCTATTGCAGCTTCTTTGATGCTATGTATAAGAAAGACATGTGAGTTATTCATCATTGTGTAAAAGATCTCATCATCTGAGATCTTGATTTTAAATCTGTACATTTTACTGTTCTCTCTTCAAAGTAGCTCAAAGTCAAACTCATCATATAATAACTGATCAAAGCTGATAAGATTACTTACTATGTCTGAAGTATAATTTGTTTCATTTAGACATAGAGTCAATTCATTCAACATGACATTCATCTCATCTACTGCTTTTGTATAGATAGAGTCTTCATTGATATTCTCTACAAAATTTCTGTTATCTGAGAGCTGCAAATCACTGAGCATCTTCAAATTGAGTATTATATTGTCTGAACACTCAGTGTCTAAATATCAACTCAGATTGTGTTGAGAATGTAATGCAGTCAGTCTCTTTAATGAGCTCTGAAATTCAGATGATTTCTCATCATTTTTCTTAGTGAGTTTCTCAATCTTTGCTTTTTGAGACTGCTGTCACTCTTCACTTTGATCTCTTCAGTTCTTATAGTGACAATTCTTCTTCATGTGACCTGAGTAGCTGCAGTAGTGACATTTAATACTGATTCTTTTCTTGTTCATATACTGTGAATTTTGAGTGTTTTATGAGGTGCTTGAATTAGTATTCTGTGATATATTCAACTTCTTTGAATTTTGAGTAGTTGAGATGTTTGAGCTCTGCAAACCCTCTTTTTCACTTTTCTTAGTCTTGTTCTTATTCTTCTTGAACTGCATTCCCTTTCTCATGTCCTTCTTAATGACAGTTTTTAGTTGTATAAGCTCATTGATAAGATCATCTAGATTGTATATGAGAATGTGATTCTTGTCATGTCTGTTTCACAAGTTCTTGAGATAATTTTGTACCCAGTTCTGATTATGAGTTTTCAACATATTAATAAAGTGTTGTTGAAGATATGCATCTGACAGCACTCATTCTTTTACTGTAATTTCATTAACTGTTTGACATCAGTTCTGCACAAAGAGAGTGAGATCCTCTTCATGTTAATAGATATTTATATGAGAGATTTGACTGTATAATGTGTTTTGATGATTCATCACATGAACCTGATATTCAAGTTTCAATACTTATCACAGAGCTGCAGTGTTTCTCATTTTTCCAGTTTTCTCATCACTCTGCAGTTTTGACTGCACAAGGATCTGAGCATTTGACTTCATATTATTTCATATACACTCTCACATTCACCTGTTCTTATAGCTTCATATCTTACTCTCATCAGAGATGAAGTTCTCAGATGCTTACTTCTCATACTTAGTGAGAATGATGTTGACCTTCAGCAGTACTACTCTTATCATCACTTCATATTTAAACATCTTGAAGTTCAAGACCTCTGCAAGCTTTTCATTCAGTAACAAGCTGACATGATCATGTTCATTCTTGAATTCTTTAAGAGCAGATGTTGAGTTCTCATTATTATCATCACCTGTTGACAATGTGATTCTCATTTTTACTGCTCATCACTGCTGTGTCACTTGTGCAGTTAACTTCACTGAGAATCTTTGTGCTATCAATCAATTGTATATTGTTGTCAGTTCAGAGATATCATCATCATCTGAGATCTGATATGTGTGAGAGTCTGAGAGCTCTTCATCATCTATTAAATATTCTGTTGATTCATTCATCATATCACATCTCTTTATCTGTTTAACAGTAATGAGAATCAGTTGTTGTGAGAATGTAGATGACCTGCTAGAAGTCTCAGATGAGAATTCTATATTATTGCTTTCATTCACAGTTAAGTAATCTATTTTCAGATCTTTTTCTGACTGCATACATGTCTGTAGATGTGTATTGTAGTCTGTGAATGATGTCAGTGACATCTGAGCTGTAGAATAGAGAAATTTGTCCTGCTCAAACACATTCTCAGTGCATTAGCTAGATCAACAATTTCAATTCCTGATCAAAATCTCTATAAAAGTGTCTATAGAGCTCTTGCTCTCAATTTCAGAGATTCTTGATCAAACTGACACATCTCTAACACAAGAGGGCCATAACCTGTTGAAGGCTTACACATAGTTGCTTGTTATTAATGAGTGAGAGCTAGCTAGCTATCTAGTACACTATGAGATCACGTGCTTACTCAGTCACGTGACCGAGGCGGCTCAACAGAAAGAAAATTAATATAAATATAAATAAAATAAAATGAACGCTTTGCCCGCATCTAGACCGGAAGAAGAGAAAATGACAGCTCAGCTCAGATTGTATTAGAATCAGGATCAGATTCGGAAGCTCAAATTTGCAGATTAACACTCAAGAGCATGAAGAGCATGAAGAAATAAATAAAGAAATCTGAGTGGAAAGTTCGTCCCAGGATGCCAACGCAAGAGGTGGGAAAGAGGCGAAAAAGAGAGAATTATTAGAGAGGATATATATGTCGTATAGAGCATCGGAGAATCGGGGAGAAAGGGGGGAAGTAAAAGAAGAGAAGAGAAGAGAAGAGGGGAAATGGGAGAAGTATAAATAAAAATTAAGGTCGTAGATGAAGTGGGCCCAAGTCTGGATGGCGGGTGCTATCGGGTGAGTGGTGAATGGTGAATGCGATGGAGATGGAGATGGAGATGGAGATGGCTTTCCCAAAGTGAACGAGGATCTACGGGGGCTGATATGAAGGTGAGATCGAGCGGAGAAGGGCCGGCTGACATGGTCGTAAATCTCGACGAGGGAGGGAGAGGGAGAGGTGTCGAGAAGGAAATTGTGAAGAGAAGGGCTAAGTATGTTTTTGTTTCTTTTCTTTTCTTTTCTCTTTTTTTTTTATATTTTATTTATTTGTGTTGTGTGTTTTCGTTCCTTACGTTTGTGGTATTGGAGGTTCGAGTCGGTCCCATGCGACGTTCTTTTTGGGGGGGAGGTGGCGAAAGTATACCTATCAGATAACTATCGGTGCGAAATTCGTCCAAATTCATGGACCTCTCTGTCGACGTCCGCTGGTATTGCACCAATCGCACTGGATAAATGGGGTCGTGTAAGTATACCCTCTATGTCTCACACACTGTGTGATGATATGTATGTACATAAAAAAAACAAAAGAGAGCTAACATACCTTCGTAGCCGTGCACCCATCATTATGCTCAATGCAATACTCGCCCTGGCATGTAATGCAGGTCCGCTGGACTTCTGCTTTGCAGGCACCACACTGGTAAAGAGGAAAAAAAGTCAGTAAACGAAATGTTGACTTTGCAGGTATATGTAGGAATGGGGGAGGTGAAGAAACTTACTGTAGCTCCGCATTCCCAGCAATCTCTGCTGACGCCTGTTACAAAGGGCTGTTTATATGGAAAAGACATTGTTAGCTAAAGTTGTTCAGGTGGTTAAAAAAAAGGTAGGGAAGGTGTAAGTAAGCGCTGTTGCGCGGGGTGGGTAAGAACATTTTCAAAGCCATGTATTGCTACATTTTACAATAAAGTGGTGGAAAGGCTGAAAGCGTACTTCCTTCAATCATATCACCATTTTTTTTCATACAAAGAAGTGCTGGCTTGCGATATTTTATTTTTGCTTCCCCTTTCGGTTCAAAATATTCGCATTAAAGTCACCCTCGTATATATATATCATGGGATCGAACGAGAGGAGGTAGTAGTGGTTTCGGTGTGGCATTGTAGACAGAGACCGTTGTTAAATACCTTTGCGTATAAGGGGCCTCCTCCTCCCTCTCCGGATCCGGACGAGGTGGACGAGGAGGAGGAGGAAGACAATGATGATGAGGATGAGGATCGGGACGCGGTCTGATGCAGCTTGCGATGGTGTCTTGGCTTTTCCGGGTGCGGGAGGCAGGCTGAACACCACCAGCTGCCACATCGGTTGCACCAGCGGTCGATCAGGCATTCTTGGCACTGCATTATCAGGGCGGGCTCATCGTTGTCAGAGATGACGGGGGACTTGGCGGCAGTGATTCGCGAGGAGTGGAGTGGGAGAGGCGTCAGGAGCGGGAATTGATATTCCGGCGAGTGGTTCCAGAGTGCGGGGCCTTCGGGAGAGGTGTGACAGCCCTTGCAACCCCTAGGACCGAGAGCAACTGTTGCGATTGCTGGCGAGAGGTATCTGGGTGGTTGCGCGTCGTTACCTTCTGCAGAGGCAAAGGGTTGGTGTGCTGGACTCCGGCACAGCACTGCATCAAAGGAAATGATTCCGTTACAAAGCTGTACTGTTTCTGCCCATCCGTGGGAGATTTGCTTCCTGAGCACTCTACCTGACGCTTTGTACCACGGATGTCTCCGCGTCAGCTGATCATGGTGGTTATCCTTGGCAGTGCCGCACATATCGGCGGAATTCCTCGATTGATTGTCGGGCTGGTGATCCCCAGGTCGGTCCCACTTGGTGGCTGCGGAAGTGTGGTACACATGCTTTCTGCCGTGTGAGGTACTCTGTTGTGAATCATTATTCGCGGTGAAATAATAGATTCCCTTCACTCTTGGCATTCCCTTGGGCCGGGACGGTCTGACGGCATATTGCAAGGTCTGCATCAACTTACGTTCGTTCAGGTTGAGGCAGTCCCGGATAGAGAGTAGGACAACGTTAAACCTATCAGTTAAGACGATATCGGCGATGAGGTCTGTGGGGACGGAGAGGCCATCTAGCACGAGCGTTCTGACATCCTGCAAGATGGACCGACGTCCTAAATCAGAAAAGATGCCTCTCAAGGGACCCGAGTAGAAATCGTCTTCAGTCAGAGATTCATCCATGCGCTCGCTCCTCCACACCTCACCGCCTGCATCTATGGGACCCATGGACGGCGGCGGTTGAGCCCCGCGACATGTTGTCAAATCCATATGCCGAAAAACGTATGGGGTATCCATTATAATGGAACGGAAGGTGGTGCATGTGGAAGCTAGCGAGAGTAGAGACGAGATCGAAAGATAGGGCGCTATGTGGTCGAGGATGAGGGAATTGGATAGGAGGTCTAGCAGCGAGACGGGCAACGGGCCACGTGAGAATGCGACGGCGCAGTTAGGGTGACAAGACAGATGGAGAGACGAGCTGGTAATCTGGGAGACGCGGCCGACCAGATGGTGCTTGTACGCAGCCATAGCGCCAGCGGTGATGGTTTCCTGCATTTCGGCGCAATAGCAGGAGAAGGAGGAAGGCGGCGACGAAAACGAGGAAGAAGGAGAAGAAGAAGAGATTGACGTTGATATTGATGTTGATGTTGCCGTTGCTGGATGCGCCTGTATTTCCTGGAGCGCAGCTCTGGCATTCGCAAGCTCTGTTTCCAACAGCTGGATCGTGGATTGCAGGACGACGGGCATGGCTTTTGCATTGAGCGGATCAATGGCTGTCATTAAAGTAGTCCATAGCTGCCCTTGGGCCATATCAGGCCAGCTGATATGGACGGATTTATATATATTAGTATTATTATTACGAAAATAATAATAATAGTTTTATTGTATTATTATTTTTTTCTTTTCCCCCGAGTGGCGGCGAATCGAATCTAGAGCTTGCGGAGAAAGAACCGGAGCTTGAAATCGATGGCAAAACGGGCAGCGAGCCGAAAGTCAAAAAAGCCGAGCGCTGGGCTCACAAGGAACTGACAAACTGAGTATCCCGGGGATGCCGACCAGCGGGCTAAGAAAGGTCAGCAGGTGAGGGCTGTGGAGAGACACACGTGGCAAAGGCTAGATTGCGGCGAAGAGAAGAAGAGAAGAAGAGAAATAGAGTGTTAAAAGAGACAGAGGGACCAGAATAGAGGCAGTTGAGCAGAGACCCAGCAAAAAGCGATGGGGAAAGCTTCCAAAAGAAGTGGAACTGGCAGCTTGCCAGCAAGGGGAAAAGTGGGAATGCGCAGAGTCCAGATCGAGGTGGAGATATCTCAGAGGGCTTGACCTTGGTTCAAGGTAAATAGTAGAGATAGTAATATATATAGAGAGCAAGACCTGTGGGTGCAAGACAACATATATAGGGGGGGGGGAAGAATGAGAGGACGGAGAGAAAAGCACTATATATAGGAAGAAGAAGATACAAACCTCACCACAGCTGTGTTGGGGGAAGAATAATAGATAACAGCTATGGGACGTAGTTGAGCTAGTTAGTTAAAGAATCACTTAATAGAAATAAATAGCTGCATATCACAGGCTAAGATGGCGTGCCACG
>LDEV01002656.1:10885-21299 GCA_001014755.1 Blastomyces silverae
GCTCCTTTACTTCCTCGGCTAACGTCGATAGATTAACCAAAACGCCATCCTTTTCCGGGTGTCCCTTGTCCAGTCCCATCTCCTTGACACGCACCTGGCCAGCGGCCAGCTCGTCCTCTCCAAGAATGACAGCGAACGGCACAGCGTTGGCTTCGGCAGCGTCGAATTGTTGGATGGGTTTGGGCTTGCGCTTGTAAGAGAATTCGACCTGGATTCATGGGGTTATGTGTTAGCTAGAGCGTATAATACATACATATATTTATATATGCAAATGTAAACTTTACGACGAGGCGGTCTCTTTTTTTTTTAATTTACCTTAAGGCCAGCGTCCCATAGTCTCCTGGCGACTTCCATTCTCTCCTTAAGTAGGCCTGTGAAGCCCTTCCCGCCAAACGCCATAACGTAAACGTCAACGTCGCAGAGCTTGTTGGTGCGGTTATTCTCTCCCATTCGCGCCTTGGTGATTGAAAAAATTCTGTCGACTCCAAATGAAATGCCCACGCAGGGAATCTGTGCCCTGCTTGAGAACATGCCAACAAGCTCATCATATCGGCCACCGGCAGCAATGCTCCCAACTCCTATCGAGGGGTCATTCGATCGGTCATCATCATCATCATTCTTGGCTTTGCCTCTACTCTTTTTCTGTATCTTTGGAGCTTCCTCGCCTGCTGAGGGAGCGGCGGCGGGTGCTGACCCTTCCGTGACGACTTCGTAGATAACACCGGTATAGTAATCTAGGCCACGGGCTAGACTCATGTCGAAAGATATTTTATCCAGAATATCGAATGCTTCGAGATAGTCCATCAGGAGGGCCATTTCCTCCAAACCAGTCTTGGCAGATGGGTTTGCGAGGAGAGCCTCGTCCGACTGTAGTGACTCTACCAACTCCCGCCCGCCTTTCCTGACAACATACGTTTCTATCTTGTCTGCAACGGCGCCATCAAGTCCCTTCTCGTCGACCATTTCCCGCCGCACGTCCGCCCATGGCAGCTTGTCAAGCTTATCAACGGCGCTGGAGATAGACCGTATCTTCTCCTTCGGTACTCCACAGACTTCGAAGAGCCCATCCAGGATCTTGCGATGGTTAATCTTGATAGTGTAACTCCCCTTCCATCCCAACTCCTCAAACACCTCCGTCGCAATCCTCAGGATCTCCGCGTCAGGAACCATCGGGTCATAATTGGCACCTGCAAAGTCGATATCACACTGATAAAACTCGCGCATGCGGCCCTTGGACATAGCCGGCTGGTCACGTCGGTATACCTTGGCGATATGGTAGCGTTTTATGTTGCGCACATTGGGGTTCATGGCGAGCCATCTGGCGAAGGGGACAGTCAGATCGTAGCGGAGGGAGCACAGCTCTCCACCCTGATCTTGCAGGTCGTATATGAGTTTTGAGTCTTCACCATATTTGCCCGAGAGGATGTCGCGCAGCTCGAAGACGGGGGTATCAAGGGAGGTTGCGCCGTGGCGCTTGAAAACTTCGGTGATGGTGCTGAAGATCCGATCGCGGAGGAGGCCGTCGGAGCCAAACCAGTCCTTGGTGCCCTTGGGCGTTTTGAGGTTGAAGGACACTTTTTCCTTGCCCATTGTGTCTGTGGAATTATTGTTATTGCCGTGGTAGGGGCGCTGTTGGTGGGTGTGGTGGGATGGAGGGATGGCGGGGTTCGCAGAAAAGGCAATGCGGGTTGGGCAACGAGAGAAGCGGGTCAGGCTGCGGAAGTGACTTCTTTGTTGTTGGGCGCGTGAGAATGCGAGTCGACCAGTGTGCAGAAGACCCGAAGCTCTGGAGGCCCTCATTCAAGATGGTCCGGAATTAAACAAGAATTTCTGAAAGTAATAAAAAGAAATAAACGCATATCTTGTCTCCGTCCCTTGCTTCATACTTTTTTTTGGCTCTCCGCAGAGTCAGGAACCAGGGCGGGCATATAGATAATCCGAATGCCGAAACCTTGGGTTGCTCATCCAGTACACAACCAGGAGGGTATAGGAAAACATTTGAGTGCATCCAGGTAGATTTAGGAAAAAGCAAAAAGAAAAAAAGAGAATCTAGTCATTTCGTGAGAGATTCAAAGAAGAATGGAAAAAAAGAAACATGATCTTGTCTCCCTAGCAGGGAATCGAACCCTGGGCTGCTGTGTGAAAGACAGCGATGTTAGCCACTACACCACTAGGGACTGGTTGATGAATAATCGAAACATGATGGTTGCTGAATACGCCAAATACAAAAATACCGTATTCAAACCTACAGCTTCCAGATGCCATTTATTATTGTAATGCCCTTCAACTAGCCATTGTCGTCGTCATCATTGCCAACCCTGAGCCATAGACTTACTCATTCAATGAAGATGATATCTAATTCGAAATAATATCATTGTGTGGTTGCGTGTTCCTGCGCCACGCAATTTGAGACCGACGCTTATGCAGCTTGAAGGGTTCGCGGGTGCTCAGTTGTTAGTTAGGGAACACGGACATAGCCGCTGTTGTCGTGAGCTTTTGCATTCCCGATAGGTACCCCTTTACACTCCGAAAAGCCAAGGCCGGACGCATACTAATTATATCACAGGGGACATCTTAGAAGAAATCGGGGATGTTGCCCTTTTTATTGAAAAATGGTGACGTTGATATTGGCATCTAGCAGTTGAACTGGACTACCTATAACTCTCCTACCTACCAAAACCCAACCCGAAAATATTGACTTTAACAACGATCTGCGGAGTAGACGGGTTATGGGCTGGGAGGGGTCCTTGAATTTATCCACCCAAAGGACAGGGACGAGACCCAGACAGGCTACGGGCCAGGACGGCGGGCGGGATTATCATGTTCATCTCTCCATATAAATTCTCCGAAATGCCCTCCAGCCGAAAGATACCGCACCCCACTTTCCGCCGGAGGTAAGAATGATGGGCTTGGGACCGACAGTCGACGGGCGAAATACAATCTCATCTCCCTTGTAGCTGCTAAAATCACGCCCGACTTCACAGAAGCAACGAGAAGGTTCTTGGGCGGCAAATGGCAAATATTACAAATATTCGTCCGTCTCTGCCCGGAAACCTGGCCTCTATATGCATTGTCCATGTATTTGCTCGTAGTTTATTATTAGCAATTGAGGGGCATCCTTAATTGCTATCATAAGAGAGTTACATTCCAGGTACTCCGCGCGCCACCCGCCGCCCAAACAAGCATTCTGTCCTATCCGGTCTCTACTATGTATATGCCTCTAACGCCAAATGCGCAGTGGTTTAGACTATGTGCGAAAAGAGATCACAAGAATAACAAGGGTCCCAACGAAAGGGCGTGACGTTTCTGTCTTTTCTGTCTTGGAGGGGGGAGACATCTCAAGTCTGAGCATTCTGATTGATGAATAATGGAAGTAATATGACACAACACCCCTTCCGGCCACGCTTATAGCCCCCCCGGGATATTTATCTTCCAGCGAATGCTTATGGGCGTTTGGGTTGGGTTAAGGGAAAGAAAGGGCCAAGAGAGTGAATCCTACATAAAATCCCTGGCCCTTTCTACTTCGATGATGGGTCAACCGCCACAGGCTTGTAAACTCAAAGTAGGAGACAAAACATCTCCGAACCTGGACCCGACCCGGAATCTGACGAATAATCTAAGTAAAACGCGATCGTGGGAAAGGTTTTTGCATCCCATGAATGGAGAGAAAAGAGGGGTTATCTCAAACTCGGGATTCAATTATCGTTTCCCGTTCAACCGGAGCAAAAACCGTCTGGTTGATTTGGTTTTATGCTGGGCCTCGCTGTAGCGTCGAAATGCCCCGCTGAGGGAGAGGCTAGTTATAGTTAACACAGCTCTGCATCTGACATCTGACAAGGGAAAGCTGGGAGTCGATGAATGGTTGAAAAAGCGAAAATGATAGCGTTGGGAATCTGCTGATATTGGTAGGGATTTGTTGAGTGATACATAACACCCATGGACGACAGTTTTCCAACATCGCGAGAGATGGTTATTGGTTAACGGGGACTGGCAGCTTAAGAGATGTCATGAGATACACAAAGACAACGATCAAATAGAGGCCCGGAAGAACTGCAATTAATACGTATTGCCAACATGTTGGGCGAGCTGTTGAAGCATGTCCACCGCCAATTGGACATAGGTGCGGGAAGAGTCACAACCCACCAACCTAGAGCGTAACCCAAAGTAACGAGAATGCAACCTGCACCCGTCAACTTTCAATCGCTTCTTTTGACCTTAGCGGCATGACCTGCATCTTAGCCAGAAGCGGAGGTATTTTAGAGCGTTGGTCTGAAGTGCCTAACTTCAACTAAAGTCAAAGAGGTGGCTTGGAGCAAGTTAGTCGCAAAGGCTAAGTTTTAGTGAATCTTTAGAGCGTGGTCCGTGGGTGAACGACCAAGCGGTTCCTGCCAGTTCATTCGAAGTGATGATTTGAAGCTTTTGAAAACTCTGCCACACCCAATAATGCACGCTGCACGAAACCTGTCAAAGCAGGATATAAATAACGAAAATGGAGAACTGGAGCAGCCACAAAAGTGAGGATTTTCTTTGCTTTTGGTCAATCAACAGCCACACCCTATCGTTGATGGTCATCCCGCCGGTCAGCCAAGCTATGTAGCCTTGCTGATAGCCTATCTTCACGTCATTAGAAAACGGTTTTGGGGGGGGGATTCTTAGGTTTAAATCGGCGGCAAAGCTAAGCTGTAACCTTTAACATTTTGTACACCAGCCAGCTGTACATTATCATCGCTATGATGATGATGATGATGATGATGATATTATTCGAGATAAGTTCACGCGGCCAATGAGGTAAACCAGGCCGTATATTCTCCTCCAGCCAAGCGGATGGGTTCAGTCATCTGCGGGTTCCCAGCGTCCTTATTAGCCCTGGAAACGCCAAGTGTTGCGGTTAACCCGCGTGGATAAAGCTCGTGGAACATTGTCTGGTTGGACAGGCCACGTTCGAACTGTCCAAAATAGTTTAAAAACTGCTCAACTGGGGCTGCACACGCGGGTTGATATATGCTCGATCCCTTGATTGTTTTGAAAGAGACTTTAAAGATCCTCGGTTTGAGAGTAGACGACCACGATGGGCGAGTAAAGGTGGATGGAATGCCATCATTGCCATGTCCCATGGATGTACCTATATGAAGCGATATTAATAGGGGGCTGGCTGATGCTGAGTGGCCAATAACTCCTCCATACGAGGGACCGGGGGGTTGAAATTGTACAGCCTAAAAGTGTCATTCCCTGGAGGGTTGCAAGGTTCTGGTTGGTGGTGATAGTGGAAGTAGACGCTATTTTGACTCCCCAAAGCACCAGACAGCCATACAAGTAGAGTCATGAACTGATTGATGCATCATCTGTACATACTCTGTAGACACAGTCAGACTCATAGCAACATCGTAGAAGGAAGAAGGGGAAGACGCAATAATATGACCTTGGATGGGACTGCTTCCATGCCTATTCCCGTTGCAAGCTGCAGGGCCAGGCGAACTTGGTAGTTATTCGCAGGAAGCCACGCGATTCGATGCCTGTCGGTAGAGGAGAGTACATAGGCGCTGGACAGTCGACAACGGAGTTTACATACCTCCACTGTGCATTATGATACCTGGATAGCCGCTGGGAACTGTTCTCAGTGGCCAGACACAGGCTTCCACTGCTGGTGGCTGTTGGTTGTTCGCGGCGTCTTCGCCCGCTTGTCCAAGGCTTGGATGGGGCTAGCCACCCACTAAGGAACTGCGCCTAGGTGGCAGGTACCGGCAAGTACCTCCTCCACAGAAATCCGCGGGCCAGGTACCTCCCCTGTAACCCGTCCCACTGCGGCTCTCTCCTCCCCCCAATCTCCTCTCCTCTCCCACTCTCCCGTGTCTGTCTCGCTCCTCTCCCTCCTCCGTCGCTCTGCTTCCCCTCCGTCTTGACATCTGTCTCTCCTTTGTCTCGTCTCTCCTTTCACCCTCCTGTACCGCTTCCCTGCTGCTATCTATCCTTCTCTCGTCGTCGCCGCCCTCCTTGGCTGTCAGCCTAAGTTAATTAAATCCACTCCCGGTCACTCCTTGTGTCCCTCCAGACACTAAAACCCACCCCGTATTCACCCTACACATCAATCAACCCTCTGTCGTCTCTGCCGCTGAAGGTCTGAATACGATCCCTACTACGATTTTTTTTTCCTCTGGCGAATTGAGCTTAGTTTGCTTTCCGAAAGTGGTATTCTGTGTTCCGTCCCCACCCCGATTTATCGCATTTTCTAGGCTCCGGTATCCTGAAATATCCAACGATCCCCACTTCTCCCTCCGCTTCGTGTTCAATCGAGCTCCAACCCTTTTACAATCTGGTGGAAAGCAAACTGCTAGAGACGCTCTCGCGGGCTAGACGATCAAGGTCTGCCGCACTGCGGCGGCCGTGAATGACGGGTTGGGTCGCATTGTTGTCGTGTGCTCTCTGTCGATATGGCGCCCTTCTTTGGCAAGTTAAGAGGCAATGCGGTACGCTCTTCCCTGGAATTTTTATTCCCTGTTTATTGTATCTGACTCTGGAAAATGTTTTGGTGTCTCTAGGGAGCTGGTACTCCAGCCTCTCCGGCTACCCCGGTCAAGAAGGACATCCTTCCCATACCTATGACGCCGCTTGAGAAGATGTTGCAAGATGCAGGCCCGTTGCGGAATGACGGCAGCGATAAATTTTTCGGGATGGAAAACGTGAGTGCTTTGGAATTCCTCCCCCTCCGATTGGAACCTTTTGAGACGAAGGAGGCTAACTAATATATGTTCGTTCACTATGTAGGCTCAGTACGGAAATACATGGTTAGTCCCATTGCGCTCATACATACAGCGGCTTGTAACATCCGTGTACTAATGGCTACAGTTATTGCAATTCAATTCTCCAATGTCTTTACTATTCAGTCCCCTTTCGAGAATCCGTTATAAACTACCCTAGACGGTCCCCCATAGAAAGCCTCAACGAATCCCTCGCGAAAAATTTGCGTTACCCAGACCCAAATGCACCCATGGAGGATAAACAGGAAGCTAAACAAAAAGCCGCTGCTAACCCTTCGGCCAAGGGTGGAGTGGCTCCTCCGGCGCAACAACCGCAAAAGCCAGAGGATAAAGACTCTCCAGAATATAAGAAAAAAGTTGCGATGCACAGGCTTCCAATTCTGGAAACAACAGATAATGCCACAAGCTATGGGATGCAAGAATCACTTTTTACATCACTGAAAGATATTTTCGAAGCTCTAGTTGCCAGTCAAGAGAGGATGGGTGTCATTCGGCCTTACTCCTTTCTCGAAGTTTTGCGACGAGAGCATGAAATGTTCAGAACAGCGATGCATCAGGACGCACATGAATTCCTTAATCTACTTCTAAACGAAGTGGTAGCTAATGTGGAAGCAGAAGCCAAACGTTCACCACCTCCGGAGGTGGACCAGCAGTCGGAGAATGGTGAGATGTCGGTGAATACCACAACCACGGGGTCTGTAGCTACGACGCTGACGACCTCCAACACCTCTAAATCACCTAATACCACACGATGGGTACATGAGCTTTTTGAAGGGACGTTGACCTCGGAAACCCAATGCCTTACGTGTGAGAACGTATCGCAGAGAGATGAGGTTTTTCTAGATCTATCTGTCGATCTTGATCAGCATTCGTCAGTAACGTCATGCTTACGAAAATTTTCAGAGGAGGAGATGCTCTGTGAACGGAATAAATTTCACTGCGACAATTGCGGAGGGCTACAGGAGGCCGAAAAACGAATGAAGATTAAACGATTACCGCGCATTTTAGCACTTCACCTGAAGCGCTTCAAATACACTGAGGATTTACAAAGACTCCAAAAGTTATTCCATAGAGTGGTGTACCCGTATTACCTTCGATTATTTAACACCACCGACGATGCAGAAGACCCGGATCGCCTCTACGAGCTTTATGCTGTTGTTGTCCACATTGGTGGTGGGCCTTATCACGGCCACTATGTTGCTATCATCAAAACAGAAGACAGGGGGTGGCTGCTTTTCGACGACGAGATGGTTGAGCCAGTTGACAAAAATTACGTCCGCAACTTCTTTGGGGACCGGCCTGGATTAGCCTGTGCATACGTGCTTTTCTACCAAGAAACAACCTTCGAAGCGATGCAAAGAGAACAGGAAAAAGAAGGCATAACTCCGGAAAATCGAGCATCCGTGGACACCAAAGATTTAGTTTCCGCCGCGCAACCCAGAATGAATGGCTCTGCTACTGGCTCCGACGAAATCAATCGAGTACATACAGTAATCCCCGCTGCTGACTCTCCAGTAACGTCGCCCCTGAAAAAAATACCAACTGCACCGCAGCCATCTACACACCCCGAGAATTTGACGCCTGGTCTTCCACCCCTCCCACACACCCCACAAATTCCTGTGACGCCCGCCGCGGCCCCGCTGAATTCTAAAAAGAGTGACGCTGCCTTTAAAAAAGAGCGAGCAAAGGAAGAAAAAGAACGGAAAGCTGCAGAGAAGGAGAAGGAGAAGGCACAGAAACAAAGACGAAAGGATCTAGAGGCTAGATTGAAGGAAGAAATGAAGCGGCAAGACGCCGATCTCAAGGCGGCGTTGGAGCTTAGTAAAGCTGCTAAGACTGAGGAGGACCGTCGCAACGCAGCTGCTCGGAACGGTAAAGAAAACGCCCAATCTGGAGGATCGGGTGGAGGTCTTGGTCGATTCAAACTGGGCGGTAGGAGCTTGAGCCATAGCAAATTATATTACAGGGACAAAGAAAAGGGGTCAAAATCATCGACAGACATGCCGCCAGTGCCCGCACTTCCAACGTCCCCAGCTCTCTCAGCGCCCGATCCAGGTCCCAGAAGTCCAGCTACAGAAAGCAGCCCTGCTAACAATTGGCCTTCGAAGGAAGAAGTATCCTCCCCGGCGCCAACGGACTCCACCGCCCGTAACAAAGATGATGGCAGCGCAACCCCGAAAATACGACCAAACACATCAAGCTTTTTCAATAATATGAAGATTCGGCCGCGAGAGGCCCCAAACAACAGCAACCCCACCAGTGACCATACCGATACTAATAGCAGCAACGATCACAACCATAGCCATCATGCTCACACTCACAGCTACGACCACGCTCAAAATCAAAATCAAAATCAAAATCAGAATCAGAATCCAACCCACAATGGCACCGGCAACGTCAATGAAAATAACGGGAAATCGCTGCAGTATGCAACATCGAAGCGCAGCCGATTCAGCTTACGAAAGAAATCGTTCAGCGTGATATAGTTCTTTGTAGTCTATATTACATCTCCCTGGGGTTGGGAAGGATGCATTCACGCTCACGACCCTCATTTTATCTAGCTAGTGATATTTCTTAAAGTCGACTCCGTCCTCGCATTTCTCCGCGCCCCTAAATCTTCCTCCTTCGTTCGTCTCTCACGCGCACTCACTCGGTTTTTCTTTTCTTCTTCTGCTTCTGTTTCTTGCATATATGTACATGTACATGATCTCATGCGCTATCTAACGTCACCTGTCATTGAAAGAAGAAAAAAAGGGTGGGAATTGAACAAGGGAACCAAAGGAGGAATGTGGCATTTGTTTTTTATGTCCTAATGTCCAGCATTGTTCCCCTCTACTCCCTTAAATCTATTTTCTGCATATAGCTTTATATCTTCTTTCTTGTCTCCTCTTACTCCTTTTTTTTTTCTCTACCCGACCTCTGCCGTACATAAACATTTATCATGTTAGCTTTCTTTTTCATGCCTTTCCGTTTCGTGTAGAACTTGGTTTTTTTCACATTTTTGTTTATTTCCTGCTTGTTCTCTCCAATTTCTCTTCTGTAACTTGACTTTGGGCCTGGTTTGGTTTGGCTTTGGTTTTGGTTAGGTAGGCTATTTACTTCTGGTGAATGTTTGGTTTTGGTTCTTTTTCTTTTTTTTTTTTTCTTTTTTCTTTTATTTTATTTTCTTTCTCAAATGGGCAGTTCGGCTCATACCTTAATTCTGCTCTATTTCAACTACCTTGCTTGATGTTTAGTCGTCTTCATGCTGCTTGCCTGAATTGGAGGAGGCGGAGGAGGAAGAAGAGCCTCATTTCATTTTATACCCAACTCTCGTTTCACATCAAATAAGTAACCACGAGCGCTGGCGGGTTGGGAATGTCTCAATGATCTGATTTCTATCTTGCAGTGGATATTCCCCCTGTCAAAATACGATCTCTCCGCAATACAGATCTTAGAAAAGCAAAATTCATATCAATGCCTCCTATCTATCACTTTTCACTCTACATGCTTTTATTTTAGTTAATACTCGGAAAGTTAAAAAGCTCTGGTGTTCATCTTCGCACGCATCCCCTCCAACGATTGATAGGGGTATGCTCCGTGAGGCGTTTGAGGCTAGCTAGGCGCTGTCCTTTAGATAGGAGTGTGAAGGCTCATGTAAGTGTGAGGCGGGCGGGTGG
>LDEV01002658.1:0-27493 GCA_001014755.1 Blastomyces silverae
CGATGGGCTCGGGCACGGACGTGGCCAAGCTCGCGGCCGACATGGTCCTGGCAGACGATAACTTCGCCACCATCGAGGTCGCGGTTGAGGAAGGGAGGTCTATCTATAGCAACACGCAGCAGTTCATCCGCTACCTCATCTCGTCGAATATTGGGGAGGTGGTGTCGATTTTCCTGACGGCCGCGCTGGGGATGCCGGAGGCGTTGATCCCCGTGCAGCTGTTGTGGGTTAATTTGGTCACGGATGGATTGCCTGCGACGGCGTTGTCGTTTAACCCGCCCGATCACGATGTGATGAAAAGGCCGCCGCGGAAGCGCGGGGAGGCGCTTGTGGGGGGTTGGTTGTTTTTCAGGTACATGGTTGTGGGCATTTATGTGGGCTTTGCGACGGTGTTTGGGTATGCGTGGTGGTTTATGTATAATCCTGCGGGGCCGCAGATTACGTTTTGGCAACTGGTAAGTGTCCCTCCCGCACACAACCTCCCCCTACCTTCCATTGGTATATCCCATTTATACTAACAAAAAAAAAAACAGACACACTTCCACAAATGCTCCACCCAATTCCCTTCCATCGGCTGCGAAATGTTCACAAACGACATGTCCAAATCAGCCTCGACAATCTCCCTCTCCATCCTCGTCGTCATCGAAATGCTCAACGCCATCAACTCCCTCTCCGCGTCCGAATCCCTCCTCACTTTCCCCCTGTGGAATAACATGATGCTCGTCTACGCCGTCACGCTCTCCATGTCGCTCCACTTCGCTATCCTCTACATTCCCTTCTTGCAGGGTTTGTTCTCTATCCTACCCCTGGATAGGCAGGAGTGGATGGCTGTGTTGGCTATTTCCTCGCCAGTGATCGTTATCGATGAGGTGTTGAAGTTTTTGGATCGGAGGCTGTATGATAGGCGTACGGATGTTGTGGATGTTTCGCCGTCGGCCCAGTATCAGAATGGCGCGGCGAAGGACAAGGCTGCGTGAGGCGGCAATGAGGGGGCGTGATGATAGTGCTAATTGACCGTCTAGTGTATTATTTTTTTCTCTTGTGTTTCGTGGAGACGGAGGTGAAAAGCGGATAGAACGAAAGAAAGAAAGAACCATATAAAAAAAAACAAAGAGAGATAGATACACATGCATGTTCAATTTTTTCATAAAGTTTTCACCCATGTTTTTGTTTTTCTATTTGTATTTGTTTCTAAATCTTTTTCATCTTTTATTCGGGATAGGTTGGTGTGGTTATTCATTGTTTTTTTTATATTTTTTTTTATGATTTTCTTTTCTTTTCTTGTTTGACATATGCTTGCTTGTTGTCTCCTTTTCTTTTCTCATCATCTTTTATATTCTAAACTAGCCTATCGCATGCCACCACCATGTTAAATATACAGTACATATAGATAGATAAAAGCAACACATCAGAGAGATGGGGGAAAGAGAAAAATGATAGTTGTTATGTACATACATTACATACATTATGTATCTTGTTTTTTCAGTGCTTTATTCTCGCTACTATTACAAAGTTTTTTGTTTTCTTCTCAGTTATAATAAATCTGATTGTTTTAAACATCTCCCCGATTCATGTCCTTTAACTTTGCACAGCTTTCCCACAAGGTGTAGTTGAAAAAGAGAAGTGGATCAAATGATTAGTTATACATGCGATTCTTCCGGACGCTGCCATATCATTTCAGTCAATGAAACTTTTTTAGTTTATTCTTGTGTCTATATGTTTTGTTTCATTCTTTTCTCTTTCCCGGTCGCTCCAACCGTACTACTTACTCGTCGTGCATGGCTTGTGGAGATTAACCAGTTTAGACAATCAAATATATATGAAACGTATATTAAATTACCAGAAAACATCAGGAGTTGGGTAAGAGTATAAATGAGATAACATTTTTTCAGTTTTTTTATCTAAATCTTCAACCCTATTTACTTTGGGGGGGGAGTATTCCCCCGTTTGGCTCTGTAGAGGATAGCATGTTGTACATTACATTCCTCCACACTGGCACAGTCCGATTCCCACCGGTTCAAATATCCAGTAGTCACTAATAAAAGAACGGCCCAATGGTCATGCTAACCAACTCCCCGCCAGTGATTGCCTCCCCGAAATTCCAAAATCCAGAATATCCATCCATCTAGAAGAAGCCTAAATCATCAACCTCTCAACACTGTTCTTCAGCGTCTGAATCTGCGCATTCAGATCGCTAGCTTCGTTGGTGGTAATGCTGGCGGCGATGACGGAACGGCTGACACCGCATGCGCGGCCCAGGGCCATCTTGCTGGGCACGTACACGTACGGCACGTTCTTATCCTCAGCGAGGAGCGGGAGGTGGAGGAGGATCGCCAGCGGGGTGGTATCTATATGCGACAAACACAAACGGGAAGGGTTAGCTGGAATGGAATGGAGAGGCAAATTGAAAGGAAAGCGGTGGGGACGGGGATGTTGGGTTTTTTTTACCAGCTGCGAGAATCACAATCTCGGAGGTGCCGCGGTTCAGGGTCTTGGTGGCCTCGTTGGCGCCCTTCTTCAGCTGGCGGTAGTGAGAGGCTTGCTGGACAAGATCCAGAATTGTCTGGGTCATCGCTTGGTCGGCGAGCGGCCAGGCTGGCAGGGTTTTGCGAGTCAGATGTTAGCTGTATATTCCGAGAAATGAATCGGGGAACTCGCCCTTGCAATCACTTACCTGCGTTGGTCTGGTCAGACATGATGACGGGTGGTGATGTCCTTTTGCGGAGAAAGGAAAAGAAAAATTATGGGTTGATGGGTAGATGGATTGTTTATTGAAGGGTTCACGGCCGGTAACTAGTTCTTGTGCGGTGGGGTGGCTCGCCCTTTGTGTGTATGCAAAATTTCTCGAAGTGAGGTTGCGACCTCAGAAAAAAAAATGTCGCGGGTTGCGATAAAAAAAGGTTCCAGACGGTTGAATTTCGTGTCGGGGCGACTGTTTATCCGAGAATTAACGGATGGGGATTAGCGGAAACCTTAAAAGCTTATTTTGACCCCGTACCAGGGTTTTTGGAGTTTGAGGCTGAGAAATTATACCCAACCACAACACGTCATGGCGATACCGCCTCAGCTCAATGCACTTTCCATATCATCAGCCTCCCGTGTTGCTTCCTGGATTCTGGGTTATCGGGAAATGATGTCGGATTTTTATTTTCAAGGGAAAGCTCATGGGCATTCTTACCCTCAGAGCTTTAGCAAAACGTGCTCTAGCTCCATACACTTTGAGCCTCGTGTATGGGCGTAGTTCTCGGCACTGGATTGCATATACCCTCCTTGAATGAAGCAATTTCTTTAGTCAAGGGAGAGGAGAGCCGTCTTCTAGATGCTGCAACCCCTGAGAAAATTGTTCACTATTTCCCCAGCACTGAGACATGGAAATTGCTTGTTTCAGAAGCGATTGCGAGGTCGTCGTTAATTTGTTCCCACGACTCATCGTGGTGACCTTTCAGAACTGACGAAATGACCACTTGAAGACTAAATGGTCTTAGACGAGAAGGACAGGGATGCAAGCCGACTTATTACTATTGTCGAAATGATGATGCAGCCACATTCATGGCTGGTATTTTTCTTTTCATTCTTGCGCTTTTTCTACGCTAGCAAAGGGGTGGTTCCAGTTGACTATGATCTATGACTGCGGATATTGAGTGTGGTATACGGATGCCTCCCTCCAGATACTATGGCCTGGTAGCACATGTGGCTACCGCCGGAGTTAAGCAGCCGAGGCATGCTCACGAAATGAGTTGTTGGCCACTGCCTCTGCTCTTCCTTAAGTCCTTCATTTATGGTTGGGACTTTTAATCAATAAAGTGGCAGACACAGTGCAGCCAATGTCAAATTTGCTCGACAACCTAGATGGCCAAGGTAGCTGTAAGGGTAAACTCCAAAATTTTCATATTGGGACATTAACTAAGCCGGAATAGATCCCCTCTGCCCTATTTTCTTCTTCCCTTTCCTTGCCAATGACCTTACGTTCTCCGTGTGTGTTCTGAAAGGTCACCGTCGTACGGGTACATACCAAGAACCAAAACAGCACGCCTAACACTGATATTGTCGGGAGTTGCAACTACATACTCTTATGAAAGGGGTGTACGGGGTTGTAACAGGAGAAATCCAGTAACTAATGAACTTTCTTATACCACTCTCACTCTGGATACGAGCACGTTGAGTACATGCCGATCACTTTTTCCTACTATGGCGCCTTCGCTACCATCTGTTTAGCATGTGGGACCAGTTCCTTGGCCACTGCGTCCAACATTGTCTTATGAATTGGAACCGTCAACGCTTCGAATTTGAAACCAGCAGCCTTGGCTTCAACCTCCACTAAGCTGGTTCGTATTCCCTTGGGAAAAATTCCAAAGAACTTTGTGTTGTTTGGACTTATTCGGACAGCAGTTTTCACTTCACCGATATAGATTTTGGTTAACGGTTTTCCGGCATTCCGACTCAGCCGCTCAAGGTCCCGTTGCAGTTGGCCGGTGTCTTTGGTTTTAAGAAGCTGCGTAATCATTTACCCATCAGAAGATATTCAAATTTCGCACTATGAGAGCTGAGATTTATTTTACCTGTTTTTCAAAGTCAGCTACCGTCTTAGAGAAGGGTTGCTTGTTGCGCCGGGCGATCCCTCTTGCGTTCCGCCAAGACTCTTTGGCAGCCGCTTCCACTTCAAGCAGGTCATCTTGACTCATTTTCGAAACTCTTGTCGTTGTCACCGTCAACTCTCTGGCACCCTTTCTTCCCGACTTCGCTTCGAAGATGGCAAGGATATTGAACACCTCCTTGTCCATGTAGCCGAGTACGCCGTCCGTGATTTGCCGCCCTGAGGCGTCCATAATAGAATAACCAGGGATGAATTCTAGAGTCTTTCCTTTGGGTATCTTTATTCCTAACGCAAATCCAACATGTCGCTCTCTGAGCATAGGAATGAGATGCGACTCGGCTAGTTCTTCCAGCAATTGTCCTTTGATATGGTTTACATTGGGGCCTTTTCTGAGGACCCTATCCATGGCGATTTCGTCCAACTTGTCCAGGATCGGGTATTTCTTGGAGAGTGTTTCCCAAAGGACTTTGGTTTCCGGAGCGACGAACCTGGGAAGGGTGCCGGGTGAGAGTACAACGGCTTTTACACCCGCCGCAGCTTCCTGGGCAATTTTTCCTTCAACCCGACCGAGCTTTGCCAGGGCTTCTTCGCCAGCCTCGATTGATTGAATTGCCGCTTGTTGTTCGCTAGCTCGTGCAGACGCATTCATAACTTTGCTCCACGAGGAGGCGTCCTTTCCATATAGCTTGACGAGTCGTGCCTCTGTGTATAGCGCTCTACCCCCTTTAACCATTCTGCCAGCGACGGGTAAAAGAATAGAAGCGGCAAGGATGGCTTGCTCAACATGGCTCAGCTCGTAGCCGAATAGATCGCGGCCTGCCCACAATTCATACAATGCTATCGCGTTTCCAAGAAAAGGCACCAAAGACAACGTGAGCTCAATGGCTGCGACAGCCGCCGGGCGGTCGATGGCCCCCTGGCTTTGTGATTTGGTTGTCGGCAGACGAGTAATTAGATTTAGGAGAACATTCATATCCGGCCGTTCACTTAGAAAGTCGTGCATGGCAGCTGCAGACGACTGATCCAGCAGGCTTTGGGTGACGACTTGTCGCTGGAACCAAGCCTGAAATTCGTCTCTGAGTGCCGCCGTCAGCCTAGGGACCAGCGGATGTGCTTCCCAGATGTGCGTTACGCCTGTATATTCGTTCTTATACCATACGAAGAATTCATTTTTGGAACGAGCCCAAGCATTTGCGAACGCGTAGTGCTCCGCATCCTTCCTTTGATGGCTGGTCAAACGATCATAGCTCGTCTTTTCGTATGCTACCTTCTCTGCGGCTTTATTTGTCGCGTGCTCGAACCACTTTGACATTTTATTGATCTTGTGCTCCCATGAAATGGCCATTCCGCCATACGTTTCGACAATCTTCGCCCGTGCCGTTGTCCACTGCTCGTTCATGATGTCCGCTCGTTCTCGGGCGATGCCAATCTGCGATGTATTCGTGGAGGCATTGGCGAGCAGTTGTGTCAGCTCGTTTTTGGCTTGACGCAGTACAGTCTCAAGCTCGGCTTCTTTGATCTTCTCCATGATGATTTATCGTGGTGTTACAAAAGAGATGTGCTGATTGATTATGGTATTCCCAGCATGGGGGGTTGTTTGAAAATACCAATTTTCCAGGGAGATGGGTCTAAGTCATGACTCTGACCAGCATAGGGACCTGCTGACCTTTTCGCTTCTCTTCCCTTTTTTTCTCTCTTCTTTTCTTTTTCGATTTCCCATTTGCCGTGCGTGGGCAGTGCAAAGTTCTAAGTTTGTGGCGGCATCATGGGATGTTGCGAACTGTCGAGCCTGGATGAGTCCAATGCGGCTTAAAATTTGAGTTTTGATGGCTCCCGCACCTATCACATTATCAATTCATGCAACAATCTTCAGCTGTGTACGCCACTTCATTCATCACGAATGTCTCAGCCTCTGTAAACGAGTGTTTTGGAGGCTTTCCAGCATGTACCATGGATTCATCACCTCCATCGGGCTCATTTTATGTTTGCGGCGCCGCCTCCTCGGGATAAATGTGCTGTTGCCTACCAAGCCTTGTGAAATGAGCCACGAGGATCGTGTGATACTTTCAGCTCTGGAAATTGGGGGAAGGCTTGTTATCCCAAGTAATATATAAAGTGCGTGGATTGCCATTTCACCAGGCACCGTCGGTGGTTTTCCTCCATCAATTTCCATTATTTTCAAGAAACACTAGTCTTCAGGAGAACCCTTACGCAAGAATGACTGAACCGCTGTTCAATTTCCTCTTGATTCGACGTAGGTAGTTGTCACTCCTCTTGGAGAAAATATCATCGCTGACCTTTCCACCAACCCAGCTCATGTATCACAGGATGCTCGCAAGCCCAGCATCCCTTTGTTGCAAGATTCGCCCTTTCAAAAGGAGCTTTTGGCTGCTCTCAAAACACAAACCCCGAGAACCGAAGCATTGAAAGTTGCCAAAAAATTTGTCATCAGCGAAGAATTCATCAGCGACCCTACCGGATCGGATTTTCAAAAGAAGCTACGTGAATTTAAAGTGCTAATTGATGAGGCTAGCAGTGTCAACGATGATCTACAGTATACTGTAGTTCTTGAATTGACAAAACGCGCGTTTGGAATAGCGGCATCAGACCTAGTTAAGAGTGAGAAATTCGTTACTCTGCTCCGCAATCTCCGGGATTCTGTGGTGGCAATCAAATATGACCAGGTACTTTCTGTTCCCTGTCAAATATATTTTGCCAACTCCAACTCCCTAACTTGAATATGATTTCTTTCACCGAATATCAAATTTAACGTTAACTTTTTCAAGGCGGAGCACTCCAAACCAGTTGAAGCTCTCGTCACCCAGATCCGTGACCTCGAGCTCATTGAAAAAGCAGCCCAGCTGGAAAAAGATACACAACCAACTGCTTCAAGTGATAGCGCAAGCGCGTTTAAAGAGCTTGCCACCGGGTCCACTGCACTGACTGCTCCTGTGGCCGCCCCTGAATGGAGCGAAAACACGGCCTATAAGGTCGGCGACCAAGTTTCGTACAGTGGGCATGTGTATGTTTGCATCCAAGCGCATACCACCGTTGCCGGATGGGAACCTCCGAAGACGCCCGCTCTGTGGGTACGCGTGAGCAGACCCAACCCAGATGGAGATCCTACCCCGCCAACGGAAGACAGCCTCAACCTCTATGGGTACCGAAAACGATCACTGTTGCTTCCGACTGAAGCTCAATTAAAATCGGTACTCTCAGAGCCCGACGACAGCAACGAGGATCCCGCTGATGACACCGAAAAAGAGGCAGATCGCCTTCTCACCCTCCACAATCAACTTTTTCAGGCTGTGAAGGAGCTGACGGCAATGGATCCACGGAATTTCCAGATCACTAAACAGGAGCCACATGACGGCTTTATCCCGGATACTAAGTACTCAGCAGTCTCCTTGTTGAAAAGTCGACTCGACCTGCAAGAAACCCTCAGGAGCCTTAACGTTGACCAGTTCCGGGCCGCTGCTGCACGATCTGGCACCACCCCCGTAGAGCCGCCCGACGCGCCGAAAATTGCAGCAACAATCGCTGATCCGGTTTTGGCAGCGGATCCATTGCAGTTACAAGACGGAGCTGGTTCAACATCCGCCTTGGGTCTTACCCGCGAGCTGCTTACCGCCGGCGCGGGCTTGCAAGGGATAGGGAAATTTCTGCCTCTCTCAGCCAGGCAAAATGCCTTGAAACTTCAAAAAGGAGTGGCTTTATCTGAAAATACAGCAGCTCTCTTAAAGAAGGCAGGGATTGAGCCAGATACGGTACCATTACCTGGTATACCCCCAGCGGTCAAATATGATTTGAAGTGTAGCTAATGTTTCGACCACTAGACATTGTCCGACTCTTCCGTCAAAAGATGCGCGAGGCTGAACGAAATTTGAAGATGCTAGCACCCTCCTTCGAGGATATACGGATTACTCGAGTCGGGAATACGTTGGTTAGCGTGAGGACACCACGGCCTAGCAGGTACAGCCAGTTCCTCACTGGAATCAACTTTGGGCTACATGTGCCCAAGCTTCCCCTGCTGCCCCCTCCAGACCCAAGGGTTCCGCACACCATTGGCAAGGTAAACAAGGTCGGCGTTGGGGATCTTCTTGTAGTGAAGCAGCAGTTAATTGGCTATGAAGGCGCTGATATTGCCCATATTGAGAATGTGTTGAAAGGTGAATCAAAGAGCCGTGAACATGTCCGGACAGACAGAACAGAGACCGTGACTAGTCTCGAGACTGAGACTATCCATGAAGACACTCGAGAGATGGCTTCAACGAGCCGGTTCGAGATGGGCCAGGAGACTCAAAAGCAAATCAAGGAGGCTTATGAACTGAAAGGTGGCGTCCAGGTGACAGCGAAGTACGGCCCTGCGGTGGAAGTCTCCGCAAAAGTTGAAGGTGGGTACAATCGATCCAAGGAGGAATCTACCAAGACAGCGACGAAGGTAAGCAGATATCTTCGATTTTTTTAATCGCTGTTTTGTGTTTTTTTTGGCTTGGATCTTAACATCCCAATAGTTTTCGCAAGACGTTACAGAGAAAGCTGTCAAGAAGATTACAGAACGAGTCCTCCAGAAGACGGCTACTACAACAACAGTAAGTGTCCAGAGGCAATGGGAACAGCACAGTAGGATTCTTCTCTGACATTTTCCCGTAGTCTGAAGTCGTGGAGAAGAACTCCCATGGTATCAATAATACTACCGGCAACGGGAATATATCTGGCGTTTACCAGTGGGTGAATAAGGTGTAAGTATCATCCAAGCAATATTTTGTTTCCCATTGATGAGAGCGATTTGTCTTATTTTAAACTGTAGATATGAAGCCCAAGTTTTCAATTATGGGTTGCGCACTCTATTGTGAGTATCTCTCCCTGTCTGGTTTTCCATGGAGGCGCATACGCTCACTGAAATAATTAGTGATTTCATGGTTCCGGAGCCTGCTGCTTGGGTAATCAACACTATGACGAAAGCTGCGGAAACCCGAACGATGCTGGAGCAACCGCAAAAGTTTGTCCTTGAGCCTTCCCAGATTTCAGAAGAAGGCGAGGAAAATTACGGCCATTGGGTTAAAACGTACGAAGCAACCGATGTGGAGCCCCCACCTGCAGACTACATTACAACGACCGACCAAGTCAACAAAGGTGATGGTAAGCCTGGGCAAGACTACCAGCATAGTGGCCAGATTAAAATCGATGCAGGTTACGAAGCCGTGCAAGTATCCGTCGGCTGTACGGTAAACTACTGGGAAGCGAGTTGGGTGGTCGACGTCATTGTTGGAAATGCGGCATACCGATTCAGGGAGGGCTCTAGTTTTATTTGCACGCTGGCGCTTGATAAAGAAAGAGGGACTATTCCATGGGGAGTAAAGACATGGAACACCTCTAGCACAGTTGTGACGGTAGACGTCAAGTGTGCAGTCACAGAGGATGCGACCAATAAGTGGAAAGCAGACACTCACCAAAAACTGGTGACTGCATATAGAGCAAGGCTGCAAGAGTACGAGGAGAAGTTGGCGACCCTGCAGCTGCAGGAAGGAATTATTATTGAGGGAAGGTTAGTTACTCGCTACCCGACAGGTTATACTCATGCTTATCTTTCCCCTCCCAAAGAAACCCAGCCGCGAACCAAGCCACAATCAAGCAGGAGCTGAAGAAGAACTGCATCTCCATTATCAGCGGACAGCATTTCGACCGCTTCAACTCCATTGTGATCGGCCCGTGGGGGTATCCTCAAATCAACCTGTACGAGGCTGAAGCTGAAGGGGAATACGTTCGTTTCTTTGAGCAAGCGTTTGAATGGGAGCAGATAAGTGAGTGGAAACCATTTCATATCCCCCCCGAAAGTTTCCTGTAGCGTGAACTAACCAATGGGTCAGTGTACGTTATGTACCCATACTTCTGGGGTCGTAAATCGTCCTGGGCCGAGCGGCTGGCGTTTGAGGATCCCGATCCTCAATTCGATGAGTTCCTTAAGGCAGGGTTTGCCCGAGTTCAAGTCCCAGCGAGGCCCGGATTCGAGGCCGCTATCGATCAGTATGCTCTACTCCAGTTTCTTTTATTTTAGGATTGCGTTACCTCCAAGTACTGATGAAATACAACCTGCTAGTTTCATGCAGTTCGGCGAGCTCTGGAACGGCGGCCCACTCCCGACCATCTCCAGCAAACTTTTTCTTCCCATTGCCGATGAGATCACCGAAAGAGCGCAGAAGCCAGGCCAAGAGATCCCGCAAGGCAAGCCTTGGAAGCTGCGCATTCCTACGCAACTTGTTAAGCTGAGACAGGACGATAAATTGCCTAAGTGGACGAAGAAGGATGGCGAATGGGTTCCAGAAGAGTGAGATTTTATAATGGCAAACGAAAACTGAAGGTGAGGTCAGAATATGTAGTCGACTTTTCGGTGCCTTTTTCGGGTGAAATTGATAATATCCTACTATATTTCGGGTTTTCTTGACAGGGGGGTACTCCTAACCGCGTGCAAAATAACATAGTCATGTTTGCAATATGAATATTTACAAAAATAATATCCGTACCAGGATGCCAGTGCATGCCATTGAATGTCAAGATTTCATAAAGTTTGGTTTCTTACAAGAGTCACGACGTGATACTATACTTAAATGTTATCAAATACGACGTTTGGATGGAACGAGCGCCACGATCCTCGTGCCCTGTGCTTTAAGTTGGATGTTGCCGCGCGCATATTTGACGCGCTTTTGCACGAAAAAGAAAAAAGAAAGCTCACCAATTTCGGCATGGACTCGCGGATTAACGAGAACCCAACCATAATGATGATTTACAACTACTATCTCTTTAATCCGTTTATCCGTTTTTGCCGCTATTGGGACAACTAAGAAACTAATGCATCTTCTATCACATACCAAACGTGGCGGAATGGATTTTATTTTTGTGCAGCCTTGAGGGTAACGGTGCTGAATGTTGAAACGGGAGAGGTGTTGGAAGAGATGGGCTCACTCCATACGTCAGTCGACAAGTTCATCCGCTGATCCCTTCAATGTTCTGAGTTACACCAGTCTATCGCAGTCCGGAAGTTGAAAACTGAGGTTGGTTTCCGAACCCATCAACCGGGCACACTCATCTGGGTATCACGACACATCCATCGAGCCAAGCAATTTTCTAGCCCTATGCTCAAAAAACCACGGGCCTGATGTATCTCAAATCTAGGTCAAGCCGTTGGAATCCTAGCAGTATATCGCTGCTCCTAATTTCTGAAGGAGCTAAGAGGATCCTTGGGACGGCATATTTCTATCGTATTGCCATCGATGACTTCCGCCACGAGATACAATAACCGTGTGTTCGGGTAAGGTATCAACACGCCTTCGGAACTTTAAGGTTAGTCCTGATTCGCAAGGGAATGAGGGCATACATATATGCTGTCTGCTGTAAATCTCCGTCCCTACTTGACAATAATGAATGGTGGCCTAAGCTTATTGTGCGCCACAAGAATGGGCAGAGACAAACGATGTCATCGTTTAAAAGATCATCAAGCTAAGTAGTTACAGAGTAACTACAGCGCCAGTTGCTCTGAGGCTGGCTGGATCGAAGTCTCCGATTCCAATGTTCGTTGGCCTGGTCGAAATAATAATATTCTAGCCTCGAGCTTTTCTTGGGCTTATTTAACTATTTTAGTGGTTTTTCTTGGCTCAGCTGCCTATCCACCAACTGCCGGCAGTTCCCAAGCCTTCTGGCTGATAAGGATCACGAACCAGTGCAGGGGGGTTCGATAACAACCATTTAAAAAGAAACAGTGACCCATTGGCGAGAGAATCAGAGTTTCTGAGTCCTTGAGGTAACATTATTCGGTCACGTTCATAATAGAGGGCTTTCAACGAACTTGCGAAGATAACTGACTTTTTCACCATCGTTATGATTTGGAGGGGAATCTAACGAACGCCCGTGGCTTGACAGCGGCTGGACATTCATGTCAGTACCAGGATCGAGTTGTTAAACAGCACTAGGATTCCAGAACAATTTGTGTCTGCATAATTCTCCTGACAAGACCGCCTCTCAGTAGCAATCAAAATGTCACCGTGCCAGTCAACCGCAACTTCGAGATCGGGAAATGTCCCGCCGCGAGCCCTGTCACTGGGACCTTAGCAGAAGAAGGCCCAAACAGACTGCCTCAAACCGACCCCTCCTGTGTAGGAGGAGGCTTCTCGTTGGCCTAGAGTTGCTAATAGAGTTAAATTCGTCCAGGTACCTGTGCCTGGGGGGAGAGCTTTCGCCCGCTAAATTCTCACTAAACGTCGAGGTTGAATCACAGAGCGCAAAACCTGGCATTGGCCGTTGCAGCCATATGGCCAGCCAGGCATCGAGCCCGTCCTTTCCCAGAGAGTCAGGGGGATACCCACCAGCAGACCCCAGATTTTCAATGTGGGACAGGCACGCGTGGTGGGCCATCGACTGTTCAAGCATTCCTTTATATGCCTCGAAAACCTCCCATGTTCCTTCATCCGCAGTCTCTGCACAGCATAATATCTATCCAGCCCGCGAGGCAGCATGACCAAATATTCTTCAACAATCACTAATCGCGAGCTAGAGATGGGCAGAACCCCCCTTGTTGATCATGGATCGCCGGCGACGCCGTGGTACACTGCTCTCTTCACCAATGCCTGGTTTCAGGTGGTGTTGATAAGCTTCATCTGCTTTTGCTGTCCTGGTGTATGTGGTTTTCTATGGTGTGAGCTCCGCTCTAACATTTCTACGAAAGAAGATCTACTCACCTATATTCGAGCCTAGATGTACAATGCCCTATCTGGATTAGGGGGTTCGGGCCAGGTAGACCCAACAGTTGCAGCCAATGCGAATGTAGCCTTGCTCGCAGCGAATGCTGCCACTGCTCTGTTTGTTGTCGGGCCTATATTCTCGATCATCGGCCCACGCGCCTGTTGGTTGGTTGGCGGATGGACGTACGCTCTTTATAGCGGGAGTTTGTTGGCCTTTAACTGTGAGTTAAATTTTGATAGACGCCTAGTGCTGTGCCGATTTTACATACACGATCTTTCGATCTATACAGAAAGCCGTTATCTAACATATTTTCCAAGTTATTGAAAATGGCCCCTTTGTCATCGTCGCAGGTGGCATTCTCGGTGTAGGCGCCAGCTTCCTCTGGGTTGCCCAGGGTGCCATAATGACAACCTACGTCCCCGAATCCCAGAAGGGCCGTGCAATTGCCTTATTCTGGATTATATTTAATATGGGTGGTACAATCGGCTCCCTAGCCAGTTTCGGGCTCAACTACAAGAATCCAGAAGGCACCGTATCCAACAGCACATATATCGCCACGATGGCTGCCATGGCATTTGGCTGGGCAATTGGCGTCTTTATATGTCCCCCTTCACGTGTCCAACTCTCCCAACTCCGCGAAGCCGAATATATGATTCGAGATCGCTCACTGCCGGCGTTAGGAAGACTCATCTTCAGCACTATCTTCCGCGTCAAAATCCTATGCAGTCTTCCCCTATTTTTCTGCGCGAATGTCTTCTACTCATATCAGCAGAACGATGTGAATGGCAAAACGTTTAACATTCGTTCCCGCTCTCTAAATTCTGCCCTGTACTGGATGGCACAGATGTGTGGCGGTCTGCTGATGGGTTTTCTGATGGACCTGAGATTCTTCAACCGACGACAGCGCGCCTGGCTCGGCTGGGTCGTCCTTATGGTCACTGGCGTGGGCACCTGGGGTGGCGGCTATGCATTCCAGAGATGGCAAGACGAGCGCACATCAGCCGGTCTGGTGCAAGACATCGACTTCACCGCTTCCGATATTTCCATTGGTCCGATGTTTCTTTATATCTTCTATGGTCTGTACGATGCACTCTGGCAAGGATATTGCTACTGGCTTATAGGCAGTATGTCCAACTCTGCGGCCGTCACAGCTATTTTGGTCGGAGCATATAAGTCTTTTCAAGCAACTGGTGGCGCGATGGCATGGAGGGTGAATGCATTAAAAACCCCCTCCATGACGCAGCTGGCTATGAATTGGGGGTTATGCATTGGGGCACTGATTATTGCTATTCCTACCGTGCTCTCGGTAACCATGACAAATATTGTGCGGCCGGAGACAGCGGAGGATGAGAAGGGGAGTATGAAAGTTGAGGAGTGGGAGGGTGAGATGAAGGCCCGATCATAGGGGATTTCAGGATTTATCATCGTATAAACTTGAGTTGTGAATTTTGTATGTTGTTCTTTCCTTTTCCTTGTTGGGTCTATGGTCAAGTTGTGGTATGTAAGAGACCTTCCCCTTTCACTGCCCACGTCCGCCCTTTCCTTCCATATTTTGTAGCGCTGTAAACAATCCCTTTCTTTTCCTTTCTTTTCCTTTCTTTTATTTTTTTATTTTTTATTTTTTTCATATATATGCCTTTTATTTCTTTTCTTCTATATAGCCGTGTCCGAGCACTCCATATCGTTTAGGGAAAATTGCCTCCAATACACGTTGATATTCCTCCAAAAAATGCATAGCCGCTATGACTAAAATTGCATTTATAACTATTTCACAGTTACCTTTACGACTTAGTTACCAGCTAGAGGCAAGATAAGCCAACCTTGAACAAGCACAGGTGAGTTCAATTGTACTTTTATATACTATCCAATCACACCATGATACACAATTTTGTTGAATGCTCCTAACGCAGTTCCAAACAGTCAAGAAACGTAATTAAATCACCCGCGGATTTTCCCCAAATGGGGTGGGAGGATCTACCTGTGGAGCTCGTCCATTTAATCGTCTCGAAGAACAGCATCGGCCATCATGATTTAGCAAACCTTGCACGTGTAAACAGTTGCCTCGCCGGAATTGTACCTCAATATCTATACCGTGATGTTCAATTCATATCTGCCGAACCATCACTAGAATCAGAATGCAAAGGCCTCGCGCGTCTGGCAAAATTTAATCGCTCAATCACGAGAAACCCAAGTCTAGCTAGACTGACGCGGAGCATTGCGATAGTGACGTATGTCGAGGAAAATCATGCAGTTGATTGTATTTGGGAGGTTCTTGCTAAGCTCTACGCCCTCGAAAAGTTGGTCCTGTCAATAGAGACCGAAGACAAACTGCATGTGGTACTTCAAAGAAATCCGCTCACTAGGCTCCGTTGCGTTGAAATATGCGGCCACCTTCTCAATCTTGGGGTAGCAGCCAGTTATATGCATCTTCCAACCATCAAGTCTCTAACCGTGGAATATCGCAGTTTCTCCAGGGCAGGGCGCCAACGTTCTATTGTTGCCAGGCTTCCGCCTAACATGGAGCGCCAGACGTCTCTCAAGGAGTTAACAATCCGTGTTCCCTCCAAGACCATTTCTCTACTCCCTAGACTTATCTCATCTTGCCCAACATTGACAGCTTTCGCCTTCAGTATAAAGAACCCCATCAACGTCCGCTCGGAACGAGTACTATTATCAAATGCGCTCAGTTTCTGCCAAGAAACAGTTACTGTACTTGAATTAAATTGCGAATATCTTGAATTTTGGGAATATTACGATTGTTGTCCTGTTGTTTTACGCGATATGAAGCGCTTGCGAGTTCTGAAGATAGACACTCTCTTTCTTCTCAGCGATGATGACACATACAGTCCGATATTGCGAGACGACATTTATCAGCGGCTGCCTTCTTCGTTAGAAGATTTGGAGGTACGGTTATACTTTTTTTATCTCGATTCTTTGCTTGTTTTGCCTTTTATCTCCCTCCCATTTTTCTTTTCGCTTTTCGCTGCCCCCTTTTTCCTGTCCCTGTAGCGCCGTTTTACCAAATCTCCATGTCATTCCTCTCATTTTCCTGATACTAACATCGATATCTGTGTTTTATCGTACGTATATAGATTCGTTTTCAACGAATTTATGGTGCTTTTGAAACTGATTCTCCGTTCTCCGCTCATGATGTGCCGCCAGACTCCTCTCCTACTTACAAACCGGAGCATCTCACCTGGCTGCTACAAATTGGAATGAACAAAGAAATTCACCTGCCTAATTTGGTGCACGTTTGTATACGAGAGAGTAATGTTAGCTTGCCTAGTCCGTGTAAAGTGTCGAATTTGCCAGCTGAGATTGAAGTTCCATTTTGCGAGGCTGGTATAGAGATTGAGTTGTTTCTCCTCCCGTCTGACTCCCGGCCCTTCTAAATAATAGGCCCTCCTTTGCTTTCATTCATTGGATACAGATGGTCAACTGCAAGACGGAACAGTAGTTGATAAAATTCGCACCAGCTGAAGAGTATATAAATTTCCCCCCGTCACGCTTTTACGTTCTAGACCGGAACCCTGGCTGCTTTTCCTAGATACCTTACCCTTAATAAACATTTGACAAATGTTGCCTAGTATACCGTCGTTATGGCATCCAGGGAAATTCCGGGCCACCTGCCTTGCGATGTACGGATTGAGATGTAAAATAGGGCTTTTGTTTGGTTTCCTGTTCCCTCCTCTGAAAAGAAACTTAAAGATAACTGCTTAAACATAAAATAAATTAAATAAATTAAAGAGGTACTGTCCGGATGCCCGCTTGGAATTACTCCAATACCTGGATACTCCCTTAAAGTTCCCTTTTTACCTGTTCTATTCAAGATCAGCTTTCAGCTGGAAATACATATGTCCTTCTGTCTGAGAGTGCAGATGAGGAGTATTGTTTAACTAGCAGAAAAGATTCAAAGGTTACTCATACGTTGAATACGGGATGTTCCACTCATGGCTAGTTACGCCTAACTAGCTGTTGTCAAGCTTGAGCAGAAACGAAGACGGGTCCAGCCTCACTTAGAATGGCATTCCCATGTCCTCCGTCCTACGAGCTCCGCAAAAGAGTTTGCCACTAAATCAATAACTACTCCGTACTATGAATCACAAGGCGTCAGGCGGGTAACTAGTCTAGTTACGGGCTAGGAGTTTTGAGAAGTGTATAAACTTTTTACTGGAGTCTGGAGGAGGAGTACGGAGACATTTGCACGAATCAAACCCATGAATGGAGAGAAGGCTGCAGCGGCTTCGTTTACATGAACCCCCGCCGCGGGTTATGTTTGAACTAATAAGCTTAAGGTTTGCTCGTTTAAAGTAGTTAATTGGTTTCATAGCTGGATAGGGCCGTTATATTTTATATTTCGGTGCGGGGTATATGCGTTGCTGGGAAGAATATTGGTGCAAGGATCTAGCCCTGGAACAGAAGACTAAGCTACCTTGACAGATGGAAATACGCCTGCCACTCTATTTCCTCGATAACTACTACAAAATATATCTAAATTGCGGATTCTGCCGGGACATATCAGTTAGCAAAGCTGTAGTTAATACACAATCACAGAACATGGAAATGGAGTGGGAGGGAGGGAGGGAGCGCCAACCTTTCTGTCAGTCAGATCATCATCATAAGCGTGCTCAAATGCTTCCATCGTCCCCGTCTTATCTCGTTTGCGGTTTTCATAGATTGCAACGTATCTGTAAAGAATTGCGAGGAATATTGAGGCGATGGCTGTCACCAGCACTGTAATGAATCCTGGGGCGTAGACGGGCGCGTCTTTTGGTTCGAATACTATAGGACCAACAAAGTTTCCTGTGTTGATAATAATAGCATGTTCAGTAGTTAAACATATTCAGGTATACTGACTAGTTTTGCTTGTGCCATTCTGGAAGTATGGGATTTGAACTGCGATTGGAAGAGGCAATGAGGCAAAACTCACCTAGACAGTAACCCATGAACACCCCTGCTGAGGTTACGGATCTTTTGGTATAGCCCGCTGTATTTGCAACTTGAAGGCCCATGAGGATAGCATATGCACCACCAAAGGATGCAAGGAAGTACGTTCCAAATAACAGGCCTCCCTTCTGCTCTCGAGGAAGTTTCCAAAGGAGAAGACTCGCCATGATAGTGCCCAACTCGCATATCACTACCAACCACGTACGGATATTTACATATTTATATGCGACGAGACAGACTACCAACTCGATGGTGCCTCCGATGAATCCAGCAGGTAGAGTTAATAGGAGGGAGTCCAAGGGGCTGAAGCCGAACGACTTGATGAAAATAGGAATGAATGATGAGACTGGGCCGTTGGCTATCATCAGCAGGAATGAGGCTGCAAAGATAATCCAGAACTTCAGATCGGAGAGGGCATCCCAAACTTGTTCGATCTTGAAATGCGTATTGCGAACGCCGCTGTTGTTAACCCGCATGCGCGCAACGGCGATGTAGCGCTCACGGTCCGTAAAACCCTTGGCCCGTATTGGATCGGGTGGCATGAAGAAGTAGATCACGACAGCCCAGAGGATGGTGATCACGCCGGCAACTATATACATGTATTTCCACGGGCTCAGGGAGCCGGTGATATGGCCCAGGCCGTAGTTGATCAGGGGACTGATGGCGCTAACATAGCCAGTGCAGGAATACCACATTCCCATACGCAATGCTTGTTCTGCTTTCAGATACCATCCGCCCACCACCAACATGAACATCGGTGACACTCCAGATTCAAGAAAACCAAGGAAGAATCGCTGGGCGAACAGTGCCTGCCAATTGTGACAGGCTATGGTGCAGATGAGGCAAACTCCCCAGACGAACACGATGCCCGCGGCTACACGCTCAATGGGCCACCGCTGAGCCATGTATATGGTAGGGTAGGCCCCCGCGATAAAGCCTAGATAGAAGATGGAAGCGGAGAATGAGTAGCGGTTTCCGACGTTGAGGTCGAGGTCTGTTTGAAGGCCGAAAATAGCCTGTTGGCATGTTAGGATTTAGCTTGGTGGTTAACAGTATGTAGAGTTGGAAGTTAGGGCTGGGCACTCTCACGGCTTGGGATAGCATGGTCTTATCATATTGCTGCAGCCCATATGTGATGCAGAGGATTGTCATGAGTTTCCGGTCAATTTTCCGCACCAGCTGTTTTTCCTCGGCAGGATCCCATGTTGAGTCTCCATCATATGCAGCGATAACCTTGAGGGCTTCGTCGGTGCGGACTGTGTCGACGACATCCGTGGCCTTGAGGTTATCTTGCTTTTCCGCTGATATGGTTTCTTCGTGGTCTGTTTTGTGTGGTTTATCCATGCTGAGATCCCAGGAGGCAGGTAGGTATATGCTGCCTTTGATAGCTGCCGGTGTGTCAAGTCTTTTCTATCCAGGGGAGAAGAGAGAAAGAAGACGAATAAAATCAACCCGGGAATCATGAGATTGAACGAAGATTCCTCAGGCCTTTCCGACTCCTTTTAAACCCCAATTTTCCCCTCTTCGATTCCCATTTCCCACCCAGTTGCTCATCCAGGCCGACGTGATTGACGGCAACCCGATTCGCCAGAGTGAAAATGGAGAGGGCTTCACGGCCCTAAATACCCATTGGTTCAGCATACCAAGGTGCATGCTGAGTGAGAGACCAATGCAAAGAGCTGGAACATAGCGCATGGTAGTTTGATGTGTATCAATATCGTCATCGCTTTGTGGGAGAAGCCCCTCCATCATCAGCGTTGATAGCGGCTCGTTTCCCCCCCCCCCACTCGGACACTATCCCGGGCCCGCGGGTCACTAGTTTTTGGCTTCTCCACTGGATGGGATGGCGGCCCTTTTTTGAATTTTCCGGGCCGCGATAAGATCGAGGAAATTCTCCGCATGTCTTCAGCCGGGAGCCTGCAACCGAACCGAGAGAGGGATTGGTTGAAATGTTATGAATTAGCGACACGAGCAACGGACAGCTTCCCATACATGTACAGCACTTACTCCCATCTCAATCATATCATCACCATCCAGTGGTCCGCCGAGAGACTTTAGCACTCTAAGCATTGTGAGCGATAGAGGATGTTAGATTTCCCCTCCTCACCCAGCAAAGGTTCAATGCTGAGAAGTTTTAGCTTTGTCTCTTCTGACCACTCAGCTCAACGGCTTCAGACGCCTTTTCTGTGAAGCTGGGCGTGGAAATTCCCAGTTCCAACAAAGCCCGTTCTCGCTTGCTTCCCTTGAGACTCGGGCGGTTCCTCACAGGCTGTTAGTGGCGCTCTTCCTGTCGCAAAATGGCTGTGGGCGACGAGGATTAATTACCTTGGAATTTCTTCACAGATAATGAAATGATGCTAACAGCTGAGCAAATAGAAGCAAAACTCACCTGGACGGCCCACGATTGGGAAATCCCGTGAAACCCACTCACTGCCTGTTTGATGCACTGAGACGCCACCAAGCGCTTTCATTTTCTTACCAAGTGAAACATCCATAGGAGCAAAGGCGTCATACGTTAGTTATTGCAGAAGCAGATCGACGGCCTGGCATAGAACATCCCTCATCAGAGGATAAGGAATCTCCCGACACCAGCAAATTGCCCTGATGGAACCACCCCGTTTTCAAAATATTCAGTGGAGTTGAAAAGAACACTCTGAGTTTCCTTTGTTCTTCATCTCGCGCCTCATATTATCTGTCGGCACTTGATTTTTACTATTCTTGTGCGGCCAGTTGGCTCAGCAGTGCTTCCAGGGACGGGATGATGCCCTTGAAATCAAACAATGATGTCTCTACAAAACAGCCATTATTTTCTTTCTGAAGTCTTGAGCGGTATAACTACGGAAGGTCAGCAAAGGAATTTGCCCTTGCTGTCTGTTCTTGCGGATTTTGCCGTGTCAACTCAAACCTCCTGTTCCGGAATTAGCCTCTGCGCTCAGTCAGATATATATAAGGTGATGTTTTCCTAAATGCCAACTGAGGAGAAAGTAAACCCTCACTTCTTGCTCTCCAGTCATCCTGATATTTTGCTATACTTCCCAGCGAAAAAATCATCATGGAACACCCCAGTACGCCAGCCAATGCTCCAAGCAGCCGTGGCCTTCATCCTGAAGAAACAACCAATCAAATAGTCAATGATGCCTTACCAGTCCTGGGTTATCCTGAAGCTATGATTGTCCTGCTTGTCACCCAGCACTATCAACTTCTAGAGGAGAAGAAGATCGTCCCTAAATCTGTCGTCGCCTACCCGCCCCAGAGCGGGTGGTCTGAATTTCCCAAAAACCTGCCCAGAGGATCGGCTGTGCAGACCCTTATCCGCAAGCTACCATATGTGAAATACCGGGATACAGGTGGCTATGAAGTTTATCCATCGGCGATCGCTATTGATTACAGGAGCGGCACTGGCGTTAACGGAGAGGCTATTGATACATTCTGTTCCGCCTTCAACGATGTTGATCTGGTGTATGCCATGCCGGCCCGACCGAACGGATCTTGGGTATGCTTTAAGCTGGATGGGTCTTTAGTTATATTATTTGACTTCGACTCTCAACGCAACTCTACGAAGCTAGACAAGGTATGTCCGCGTGTAACCCTAAATGGGTTTAAAGATAGCTATATATCTTTCATCCGTTTGTTGCTAATTCTAACCTTATGAATCGACGGGTTTCCTACAGGGCCGAGTTTATTATAAAAAGAGAGAATTTCCATTAGAGGGCTTCTTCGCCGCGATGAAGACTGGAACCGGTCCGCGTGGTGGTTTGGTAAGTTCTATGTTCTCTGAGAAACTGGTCAAAACTTGCTGATGCGGCGCATATCCCTGTTGAGTTACCAAGTTACATTCTAACAGAAGTGTAGAAGAGAATTCACGACGACCATGGAAATCCTAGAGAGGTTGTTTTCCCCCGAGCCATACTCAGTGGACTGAAATGAAGGACTTGGAATTGGAACGAATTGGATCCCTTCACTTCACATTCTTGGTTCATTTCTTTCTCCTCTTTATCCTGTACGCGACTACTACATATGGCCACCAGGTTTTGCAGAAGCGGGCGCTCTAAGTATGCATCTGCCCCTGATCAGGATACGCTCTCTTTCTCTCCGTACCATGCCACTGCAATCGTCACCATCTAGCAGTCCAGGACGAAGCATCGGATATTCGACAAACCGCTTTTTTTTTTCGTCGTTCAACTAGTTATATAGTCGCAGCTTATAATGGAGGGATTTTATATCTGTTTCTAATTGAATTGAATTGAATTTTATGTTATGGAATACACAGGCAAAAGAAATAGTTAGCAATAATGGCAAAAACACTGAGCAACTATATCCCTCCCCCTTTTTTTTATATATCCTTATCAGGTGCAACTTTCTAGATCTGGTTTGAATGGCGTTATTTTACCAATTTATCCTGTTTTAGCAAGCGTATTAGCTGTATTGTAGTTACATATACGGTATATTTACGGTAACTAATATTGTAAGCCCCAATTTCCTAAATAGGAATTAAAGACGGACGACTTCAGTCCAACAAATTTTTGCTTTTCTTCCCTTCTTCACCTCTCTAGCCATGGTCGATTGCCCGTACGGAGTACTCTTTTATCCTTCATGCTTCTATTGTACTGCCAACAAGGAGAATTCGTGATTCTCAGCCTCTAAGCAAACAACCACGAGTTGGGTCCTTGCGAAAATGATAAACCTGTCACCGCTTGATGATAGCAGCAGGGCTCATGCCGGTGGCTTTTTCTGTCAACAATGTAAAATATGAGAACACACTGACTAACGAGCGAATTTATAGTTCTCTCGCATAAAGTGGTCAGCGGGATGCTGCTCGCTTGAGCCATGCCTAACTACTGTTCTCATCCCTCGCCCCCAAGACTGATTGGCTCGATTTACCGCAGCTCGAGTCAGGCCATGACATTGGCCGCCCAACAGAGCCTTGTCAGATTCAAACCACAGGCGGGGTAATTATACGCAATGAGGCTGGCAAGTCTATGAAACTGCCACGTCCATCACCTGAAGTTTGATCGGAGTGCTCGAGTATCCTAACGCTTCATCCTGTTTTTATTAATGTCTCGACATCGGATTATCGTAGTCATTGATACGACCCAATGTCATCATCGGTGAGCAGATTGAAACATCAGGACTATACGATCGCATGGATATGTGCGCTCCCTCTGGAAAGTGCCGCCGCCGAGGCGATGCTGGATGAGAAACATCCTGCCCTGCCAACTAGTCCAAACGATGAGAACACATACGTCCTCGGGAGGATATGCGCTCATAATGTTATAATCCTATGCCTTCCATCAGGTGTCTATGGAACGACGGCAGCCACGAGCTTAGTCTCCCAAATGAAGTTTACTTTTACGGCAGTACGCTTTGGCCTAATGGTTGGTATAGGAGGTGGGGTTCCAAGCAAGGAAATTGATATTCGACTTGGTGATATAGTGGTTAGCAAGCCTACAAGAGAATTCGGGGGGGTCATCCAGTACGATTACGGCAAAACAGTGCAGCATGGGCAGTTTGAGCGTTCAGGCATGTTGAATAAACCTCCGCCGGTTATTCTGACTGCCATATCCAGACTGCAGGCTGCCCATAGATTAGGGTCTAGCAGGATTCCAGCATTCATTTCTGAAGCTGTGTCAAGGAATCCCCACTTTGGCCCCATCTCAAAATATCCTGGAGAAAGTTTCGATATTTTGTTTGAATCCGAATATGAGCATATTGAATCGGAAAGCACCTGTGACAACTGCGAGTTGAATCGAGAAGTGAAACGGATTACCCGAGATGAACATGACCCCGTTATTCACTATGGCCTTATCGCGTCTGGGAACCAGGTAATGAAGCACGGCCACACCAGGGATAGGTTAGCTCGGGAATTCGGCATTCTTTGTTTCGAGATGGAGGCGGCTGGCTTAATGGACGTAATTCCCTGCTTAGTGATTCGAGGCATCTGTGATTATGCAGATTCCCATAAAAACAAACGATGGCAGGATTATGCCGCAGCCATTGCTGCCGCATACGCCAAAGAACTTCTCTCCGTCATTCACGAAAACCGGGTTGCAGATGAGCCAAAAGCAGGTTCATCGAGTCAGCGTAAGCCAGCTTCCTGTGTATGCATTCCGCCATGGCTTTTGCTGACGCATAATTGTTCCTAGTCTATCATTGTCAAGATCTCTCCGTTAGTGAGCAAATGCGATCTGGCGGCCTAACAATTCGAGATAAACGTGAGTGCGCCTGCGATACTGTTATTCCTAAGAAGCTACCCGCTGACCGACTCTGTGTAGGTGACGACCACATCGACGATTGGCTAATTGAAAGAATTTCAAAGTACGACCACAACAAAGTCCATCGAAGGCTTTTGTATAAACGACTTCTTGGAACCACGGAGTGGTTCCTCGCCCATCCTGATTTCAAAGAATGGCTTACTGGAAACACCACTCCCACTTTATGGTGTTCTGGCAAGAGTACGACCCCTTTCCATGCGTTCATTTTTGAAAACGATGCTGATGTCCAGCGAGTTACTAGTTGGCTCAGGCAAAACAATTATAGCGTTAGTACTCTAAAGCGCACCCCGTCTTTGTTGTCTGTGTCCTGACAGCGAAGGATAAACAGAACGTCCGTGGTGGAGGAATTGATATATCATTCCTCTAAGCTGCGTGCTCCTAGTATCTTTTTCTACTGCGAGGCCGAGCATCCCAGATCACTCCAGCCATTATATATTCTTTCTAGCTTCATCAAACAACTATGCAGGTTCCTCCACGATGCGTCCGTACTTTTGCCGAAAGATTTAATTCGAGAGATTCACAAGTTCTTTGGACGCGAGCCACAGACACCAGATTTTCAAGATCTAGAAGCCCTTTTCGGCGACATTTTTCGTTACGCCCCAAATACGGCGTATGTCATTGATGGAATCGATGCTCTCGAGCAAGGAAATTGCAGCAATCTTCTAAAGCTCATTCTGCGCCATTTCTCTAGCTCAAGTGATCGCCAAGGATCAAAATGTATACTACTAAGTAGGGAGCAAGTTCCAGGGTTCATGGACATCAGTACTTTCATCCCAGGAATCCGACATATTTCAACGTCTTCCCATGTCATGCGAGATATTCAGATGTACATCGAAACGACTATCGCCGACAAAACCATGTCCAGAACGCTCACCACAAATTCTTCATTGTTACATGAGATTAAAGAAACTCTCTTACAAGAGTCCTCGGGGATGTAAGATGCCTCGACGCACCTTTCAGTTTTCATGATCCAATTCATGATCTAATCCCCTATATGATCATACGCTAACAAATATTAGGTTTCTGTGGGTGTATCTCCAGCTCGAGATCTTGTGGGATACTTGCTTCACCGACGCACAAATACGATTATCATTAGGGCAGCTTCCAAAAGATCTAGAAGAAACCTATCGTCGTTGCGCCCAAAGGATAGTTATGCAGGACAACATCGGGCTTAAGGTATTGAAGTGGGTCAGTTTCGCTACGAGGCCACTTCATATTGAAGAGCTGAGAGAAGCTGTTGCGTTTACTCCATATGATACTGAGTGGGATGCGGAGAAAATACCACAGCAAGAAATTGTTGCTGGGTGTTGTGCAAACCTCGTAGTTGTGGACCCTATTGACGGCTGTGTACGCTTTGCTCATTGTTCTGTAAAACAATACCTTGAGAGTAACCACGGAAGCCACATTGAGGGGTATCCTGTCAATGCAGAACAAGGAGATATGGAATGTGGAGAGTATTGTCTTGTCTATCTTTCTTTCTCCAACTTCACCCTCCAAGTGACAAGGGTAGAAGAGGTGACGGTTGCCTTTCCAAACCCAGCGGCTCTCATTAGTGGAGTTTTCGGTTCATCATTGATGGCTCCTTTCCGCCGAACTCCGATGGGCCAAAAGGGCTTCGTTCCTGTGCGATTCCCAAATACACGCGCAAAAAGGACATCGGATCGAATCAACTATAAGTTCCTTAATTATGCCGTCAGCGGCTGGGCACTCCATACGAAAAATATCGATACTGCATCGCCCTCCTGGAAACGGTTTGAACAAGTCGCAACAAATTTCGATAACTCTTGGAATTTCCATCCTTGGGTGAGCGGTGGCCGTTCGTCACAGTCACGTCTACATGCTCTCTTTGGCTGGGCAGTCAAGGAACATCACGAGCCACTTTTGTCCATTGCTCTGAGGTCGAAGAAGGATTTATTGGCTATCTGTAATCTACCCTTGGTCGATCAAGGGTTTCCCGCACTTCATCTTGCATCGAAACTTGGGTATTTCGCAATTGTTCAACATTTGTTGCGCTTCTGCAAAGTAAATGTGCTAGATGTGGATGGATATGCTCCATTGCACTACGCTGTGGGCAAATGCCATTTGGACGTCGTGCAGTTGATTTTACGCGCTAATGGCTGCAAAATGGGCATTAAATCCAGCACTGGGTTCACACCACTTCTTCTAGCTGTTATCAACGGAGACGAGGATATGGCACTGGCTCTCCTTAAGCATGGTGCAAGGACCCAAAAAGGAAACTCTTTTGAATATCACGTCTCACTCTTTGCTCCATTAGCAGCGGCTATAAAAGATGGGTACCCAACGATCGTCCAAATGTTACTAGAACATGGAGTTCTTCTAGGACAAGATGCTAGCTTCGGGAAGACACCTTTATCTCTTGCTATCACAGCGGGACGTACGGATATAGTTGAGCTCCTACTTAAATGGGGGGCGAACTCTGACAGAAGCCAGGACGGTTCCATACCCCTAACAGAGGCTGCACGTATTGGAGACAAGGCGCTGGTCCAGCTGCTGCTTGAAAGGACTAAAAACCTGGACTCTGAAGATAACGATGGCCGTACGCCCTTTTTCTGGGCGTCAAAAGAAGGTCATGTGGAGGTGATGAACTTACTACTTGCAAAAGGTGCTGATTGCAAGCGTGCAGATCGGTTTGGTGATACGCCTTTATTCTATGTTGTAAAGAGGAATGATGTGGAGATGGTTCGCGTTCTGCTCGAGATGGGTGCGGACCCCAATACGAAAGCTCGTGGCATCAAACTATTGGACCATGCGCGCCGAGCAGGAGAAACGGAAATAATAGAACTGCTGTTTAGGTACGGTGCTCGGGCGGGACAATCTGGCCATGTCGTTGAGTCGGAAGTATAGTACATTGGGAACTGGAGGGGAAAAACAGCTGGGACTGCGTAGGAGCCTGAGGAGAGCCAAAGAGAGGTAGGTGCCCTGG
>LDEV01002659.1:0-12879 GCA_001014755.1 Blastomyces silverae
GTCGCCGCGCGAACCGAAACCTCCACGGGCACCACCACGGGGAGCAGCGTCAGCCATGATTAGTTGGAACGAAGCTGGATTTTCGACCGAACGAACGGAAGAATTGGGAGAAGGGCGGGGAGTTGGCGGTGGTGGGAGGTTGGATTGTCGTTTCGTCTCGTCGTCGTCGTCGTCGTCGACCTTTCCGTCAGAATTGCTCGCGACAAACACACAGCGAAGGAACAGCAGGTGTGATGCTGAGTCAGCGCGGCTAAGCGAGTTGGGCGAAGACGCTGTCCTAGAAAAAACCCTAAGCCCTAAACCCTAACTAACTAAACCCTAGCAGAGCTGCTTCCGGAGAAACGCACCGTGGCAGTAAAGCCTGTCTGGGGTGTGGCAATACGGGCTTAGTCACCAGCCAAGACTCACGATCTCCACGTCCACCTGCCAAATGCGGAGGCTCGGAGCTGGATTTGGCAACCGCGAAAGCTCTCCAGCCGGGGAAAGATCTGGGGAGAACAGAGAGAGCCATGATATAGAGAATTGAGCTTCTATAGATAGATAGAGTCGCTCTTTGATTGTCTGTCCTTACCCCCAATTGCTTGGATATTTTAAAATGCTGCACTGGTAAGTCCTCAAGTCTAATCTAGATAGCAGCTAAGTAAGATAACCCATGCTGATATTTAATCCTCTAGGTATCACGTTCAACTGGCAAGGCGGCCGCTGATTACCCAGAGCATCGGGAGCGCGGTACGTCCTACAAGTCTATATCCTCGTCTCAATCTTCTTCGCTTGAGCTTGCAATTGACTCTTTTCTGAGTTATATCTAGATCCTCTTCGGTGCTGGGGATGTCCTCGCCCAACAGCTGGTAGACAAGGTCGGCCTCGAGCACCACGACTATGCTCGCACTGCCAGAATGGCCCTGTACGGCGGCGGTAAGCCTGCATCCCCTCCTCCACCACTCCTTTCGCTCTCTATTAATCCTGTGGAGTCCATTTTATCCTGCCAGTCAGTTAGTTACATGTTCTAACAAAATTACAGCAATCTTCGGCCCCGGCGCCACGACCTGGTACAAATTCATGGAGCGGCACATCGTCCTGCGCAGTCCTAGACTCACCCTCGCCGCGCGCGTCTGCGGCGACCAACTCCTCTTCGCCCCAACACACATGTTCCTCTTCCTCTCCTCCATGTCCATCATGGAAGGCAACGATCCGCTTGAGAAATTGAAAAACAGCTACTGGTCCGGTTACAAGGCGAACCTGATGATCTGGCCGTGGGTGCAGGCGGTCAATTTCACACTGGTCCCGCTGCAGCATCGTGTGCTGGTGGTCAATCTTGTTAGTTTGGGTATGTACTATCTTTTCTACTTTTGCCTGTTTGTCTGTCACAGTAGTTAATGCCGCTCTGGGGATCCATGGAATATGCTCGTCGACTAATGGAATAAAACACAGGTTGGAACTGTATCCTGAGCGTCATCAATAGCCGGAAATAGATTTTTTATGTTTCATTTTCGGATTCTAATGGCGAGGTTATGTATGCATCTGCAGTCTTATTTGGTTTGCATCTCTCATTTGGGTTGAGACAGTTTTGTTCTCCCCCGTTCAATATCTACGGGCTGGCTTGCTGGGTGGAAAGGTATGAATTTATCTATAGATTGGCTATTGCACAGGCGTCAATATTTTGCTGTTTATCTGGATCTAACTATGTACCGTCTTTATCGATTCTTGTTTAACTACTGTAACGGGCTCCTTGAGAACATTTTTATATATACGGAGTACTTAGAGAAGGCGATAGTTAGCAGCATTAGACTTATTTAATTCTCAATTCTTTATTTAGTTCATCCCAATAAAAATGACTGATTAACCTGCTCAGCTCCAGTAGGGTAAATATTAAATAAATATGTTGTTCTGTTCTCCGGATGTTTTTTAAATAAATATTCAAATGGTTGTTTAGTCCTGGCGAGATTGTTCTACGCGAAATCCGGCATAAAAAGTTCCTGCAACACATCCAAACTTCAGAAACTTCAGACCAAAAAAAATTCCTCGACTTCAGCGCAACCAACCACCAACAAAGCAACATCCCAACAACGGCCCTACAACCCACCATCTTCCTAGATTCTAATCTAATCCTCCTTAACTATTTACTCTGCCTGGCGCAGACCGCGGCTTTCTCTATTTCATCAGTCTTCTTCTTCATCCTTCCTCCTGGCTGTGTGGCGTTTTACATAAATATCACACAAAAGCCCTCTCCGCCGTTCGAGCCTTCCCTCACATCTTCCTCCTATTTATTTGTCCTTTTTTTTTTCTACCGGCTTCATCTCTTTTTCACTTTTACTTCTTCACATCTTGCGCCGGCTGACTCCGTAGAGATTCTCCATTCATCTCACCCCGCGCGCACTGGTTTCTCAACACTCCCGCAACCTCTCTCCTCGTTTCCTCTCCACTTCACCCACCATGGCTACCGCAACAGAGAACGGCGTCGTGGTCCCAAAACCCGCAAACGATGAGAATGCAGCTCCTGACGTCACTAGTGCTCAGACAAAGCTGGGCGATATGGTTACTGTCTTTCACGACCCTAATAACTTCAACGTCAAGCACCCGCTGATGCATGAGTGGACGCTCTGGTTTACCAAGCCGCCAAGTGGGAAGGTGATTTCTACAGTTTACCTCGAAGAAAACGGTCGGATGTGTTAATGCTGACTCTACTTTGTTCAGGGCGACAATTGGAACGAGCTGTTGAAGGAGGTCGTGACTTTTAGCTCTGTCGAGGAATTCTGGGGCATCTACGTGAGTTGTTACCAACAGATTTGAGACACGATAAGTTTTAAGATGTGCGTCTAACAAAACGATCTCTGCAGAACAACATCACCCCTACCTCCGAACTAGGCCTGAAAGCCGACTACCACCTCTTCAAAAAGGGTGTCCGCCCGGAGTGGGAAGACCAGCAGAACAAACACGGCGGAAAATGGTCCTACTCCTTCCGCGACAAGAAGAATGTCCCCATCGACGATCTCTGGCTACACGCCCAGCTCGCCGCGATCGGCGAAACCCTCGAAAATGACGATGACAACGAAGTCATGGGCGTCGTTGTGAACGTGCGCAAAGGGTTTTACAGAATCGGCCTGTGGACGCGGACGGTAGGCAAGAGCACTCCCGAGGGTCGCCCGGCGGAAAAGGGCAAAGAGATTTTGCATACTATCGGGCGGAAGTTTAAGGAGGTGTTACGGTTGAAGGAGGAAGAAATTTTGGAGTTCTCAGGACATACGGACAGTGCGCACTCTGGAAGTACGAGGGCGAAGGCGAAATTTACTGTCTGAAGGCTGGAAGAGGGAGGTGTTTTTTTATATTTATGGAAAAGCGACTGGGGTCAAATCGATGTGGAAATGGCGGAGTGGAGTTACTACATGGGCGTGGTATTATTGCCTAATGTTTTCTGTGTAATGGGATGGGATTGGAAGGGCATATATGGATGGTTCCCACAAAGTGAAGGAGAAGCAAAAGGCCGAACTGGATATGGCATGGCATGGCATGGCATGGTTTCAATGCCGCGCAAATGCATGCCTTTCCCCGTTTCTCTAAAACCTCTCCAATCTACAGGACACACTCAACTGCACGCCATCAGCTTTAATTCTGATAGATATGCTCTATCTACCATTCCCTCCAGGTGGCTCACGCAGAATAATCATTATCCCAGTCCCAATCCCAATCCCAATCCCAATCCGACACATTATTTCCATTTATGCTGATTAAAACCGATATCGATAATGATGCCTTTTTATTTTAAATTCTTTATTTTTCTATTTTAAAATATCCAGCCCTGTTTTCTTCCTCGTTTAGATTGCGCCTACAAAAAAGAATCCGCTTGTATGTATGTACTTTGCTCAGTTGCCATGTACTCTGGTGTTTTTATATATTTATCTCTCTTTCTCGTCCCATCTCGCTTTTTCTAGGCTGTTGTGCTTCTTTTCCAGTTTCTGTTCAGTCTGGCTTATATATGCTCCCGGTCTATTTGGTAATTCTTTATATATATCTTAATAGGTAACCCAAAAAGAAAGAAAATGGAAAAAGACAACTGTCGACAAATTTTATATCAAGGGTGCTACATACATGTAAATTTTAAAATCCCTTGTGTTCTTTTCTCTTGTATTCTGTTCTGGCACAGGTATTTATTTGGTCGAAGCCAGAGTTGTACAGTAGTTATAGCTATATACGGACAGCTACTCAGACTCCCTCAGCACCACGTTGCAGCCATTCAAGCCACGGAGCTATAGAATTGAATATGTAAACAATCATAACCAATAGCAACAGGGAAATCAGAGTTGAAGTTACCACTGGGCCTCTTGCATGGTGTTAATGCTGGCTGGTAGCTAGGGCTTGGGGCCAGAGGTGAGTGAGGTCATGGCGAGAGTGTCCCATGTATGCATGTACCTATATAAGGTAAGGGATCTAGCTGATATCCCATCCATGGGCGCCGAGTTTATAGGCCTAGCCACGCATGTTTATGTTTCATCATGATGGGGGGGGAGGGGATATTTCTGTCTATATTTTATAATATGTGTTGGAGAGGCAGCCGTGAAAAAGAAGCCCGTCCATCCATCGTCTATTTAGGTCTATGAAATTTTTCCTATGCGTCCATCCCATCCCATCCCCATCGATCAATCTATGAAAAACATAATGATGGTGTGCATCGTATCGTGTTATACAAACTAATCTAACCAGCCTGGTTGTAATGCGTGTGTAAGGAAAGAAAGCAAGCATCGCATCCATCTTTCCTCCCATCCATCCATCCATCCATCCATCCCGTAATGGAAGAAGGAAAATGCAACGCATCACCAACGTACCGCGCCGCTCACGACTCCAGCAACAAATCCGTGAAAACCAACTTCGCCAGCGATTTCTTGTTAACTATCCCACATAAATCAATCAATCAGTCAGCCACCCCCGCATCGCATCGCATATCCGTCCCTCTCCATTACCGCAAAGGGGGCGTCGGAAAATTACAATTACGTACCTTTCCCCATCGCATTGCGCGGCAAGCCATCCTTCAACACCCGCATCTCCGACGGAATCTTATACGTAGCAAGCTTCCCCTTAAGCGCGCGACGCATATCCATTATCCCCCATGTTTTGCCGCCGCGACCGGTATTGGCGAAATCGGGATTGAGGACGAGGACGGCCCCGACCTTCTGGCCCCATTGGCGCGAGGGGAGGGCGAGGACGGCTGCTTCTGTGACCTGGGGTCTATTGCTACAGTTAACAAGGTGCCATGCCTTACCTGTTGGAAATTATAGGACCAGGGGGGGGGGTTGTTCACATACAACGATAATAACTCCCTCTCAACCTCCAACGCGCTAACCTTCTCACCACCCGTCTTGATGATATCCACACTCCTGCGGCCTTGGATGAAATACAACGGGCCGCGACACCACTCCTGCCCTTCTTCCCCGTTCTGTCTCGCACCGGTACCAGCACCGGGAACATGTCTGCGCACAGCCACATCGCCCGTCTTAAACCAACGTCCTTTTCCATCTTCATCCTCCGTAAACTCCTCCCTCGTCGCCTTCTCATTCTTCCAATACTCCCTGAAGACTGTCGGCCCGCGCAATTGGATTTCACCCACCCTCTCGCGCCCATCGGCGTCAACCTCCTCTCCGGGTCTAATGACCTCGTTGGCGTCCGTGTCAAAAAGCCTACATTCGACATATGGGAGAGGCCAGCCGACACTGCCGTCGACGCGGTCGGCGAAATCCAACCCGCAGCTGAGCGCCATGCCGACTTCAGTCATCCCGTAGCGTTCTAAGAGGACATTGCCGTGACTAAGCTGCGTCCACGCGGCCTTTGTGGGGGTTGGTAGGGCGGCAGAACCGGAGATGTTCAGCCGGAGGTTTGCTGGGGAGATGGCTGTTTGTGCTGCTCGTTGAGTTTCTGGTGGGAGGGTTTTGTGAGTTGATAGGAGTTTGTTGTATATAGTTGGGACAGCGGTTAGGAAGGTGATTTTCTCCCTGTTTGGTTTAGTATGATCGCTGTTGGATTTGTTGGATGGCATGAATGGGGCGGCTAGTCGGTTCCAGACTGCGGTTGGGTTGAACGGGAACATGAACTCGATAGACGAGCCTGCTAGTAACGGAGTGAGAATGGCATTGACTGTGCCGTGGATGTGGTGGAGGGGGAGGACATGGAGCAGCCGGTCGACGGGGGAGTACTCCCATGCCTCGACCAAGGACCGGGCTTGCGCTGAGAGAGCGTTTTGAGGGAGGAGGACTCCTTTCTATTGTACGTGGCGTTAATACATAAAGGAGCGGGTAACTTTTTTACATCCTGCCAAAAATTACTCACAGGTCTATTCGTAGTTCCCGACGTGTATAGCATCATTCCACCCCGCAAGTCTGCTGCATCTTGAAAATGCAGTTGCGCAGTTGGACCCGCACCACTTTCGATCTTATCAAGTATTCTCAAGACCGGAGCATTTTCTGGATCAGTCTCGACTAGCTCCCGAGCTTTCTTGCTATATTTTTCCGTCGCCAGTAATAAACCAGTCTGCGAATTGTCCAGAATATATCTCAACTCTCCAGCGGGGAAGCTTGGTGAAAGGGGCAGGGCGATGCCGTCGCAAGCAAGGATGGAGAGCAGGGTCACTAAGGTTTTCAAGAACATCAGCATTTTTTCCCACCTTTCAATAACGATATCCGGTTGTATATATCTGGTAATAATAATAGATTGAGCTCGTAACAGTACCCACGTAGTCATAACCATTCTCCGCCAAAAAAGCAACGGGCGACCCGCGCAAATCTATATTTTTAGGGCTTGCAGCAGCACATTGCAACAGGGCCTCTTGGGAGCACAAGACATCGCCAATTAAGCTACCGTAGGTGAATGATCGGCCGGAGAGGCTGTGAACGACGGCTGTTGATTTCGGGTCGTGATTTTGTATGGCGTGGAAGACGGGTAAGTCAGGGAGGGTAGAGGAGAGGCGAGTTTGGAGGAGAGAGCCGGAAGAGAGATACAATCTGGGAGAAGGTCTCAAGGAACGGCCGCAGGGTGTGCGAGGGAGAGATATTAGCCTGCGTGAGGTGAGCATGTTGGATGTTGCGAAGCATATAATATGCGGAGAGCTTCAGGTGGGCTGGTATAGCTCTCGGCCATGCCGCAGAGAACGAGCAAGGGGAATTGAATTAAATATTAGACTGTTGAGGAGATGATGTGTATATGCAGCTCAAACCAGAGACATTGACGCCATCCTCTTCAATACAGGGGAAAGTTTTGAGGATGTGGACAGAAGAACGAGAAAATGTGGTAGGGATAGAAGATAGATTGAAAGAAATGTTTGATGATTTTCGGCGGAGAGAAATCCCGCCAGAGACAGGACCAGACCAATATTTAAATATTTAATTAGTTATCTTGCAACAAGCTCACTCAAACATTCTTCATTTCCGTCTTCCTATGCCTTTATTCTCCAATAGAAACAATACACACAGATACCCATAAACATAAATATCCAATGCTCCGCTCCATTCTCCCGCGCCAGAATCATCTTCTGCTGCTCAACCGACAACTCCGCTCCATCTCCAGCGCAACCACCACCATGTCGACTACGCCCATGGAAGATGCCATCCGCGAGAAGGTATCAATGATATATTTACACACCATATCTTTCAAGCCAGTAAAGCCAGTAAATAACGGAGAGACCAGCTGCTAACAAACAAATAATAATAAAACAAATCCAGCTCCAACAAACCCTCCACCCCTCCACCCTCATCATCCGCAACGACTCAAAGCTCCACGCCCACCACGCCCCCATGCGCGATAACACATCGACAGAGACGCATTTCCAGTAACAAATCAACCCCCCTCCCTTTCCCCCCTCATTTATTCACACACAAGGTCCACCGCGATTTCTAATACTCTACCCCCCAACAACCCCCAAACAGCATAACAGTAACATCGCCCTCGTTCGCAGCTAAGACGCAAGCCGCACGCCATCGCATGGTTTATGCCGCGCTGAAGGAGGAGTTGGCGCGGGAAGGCGGAATTCATGCATTGCAGTTGAAAACGCGGACGGCGGAGGAGGAGGCGAGGGATCAGGAGCGGGGGACTAAGGAGAAAGAGGTTGAGGCGGGGGAGTGAGCGGTGGAAGTTGGTGTGAGTGGACTGTTGGAGGGTTAAACGTGTGCTGGATGTGGATGTGGATGTGAGTGGCGGGTTAATATATATACATCTACATCTACATGAAGGCGATGTGTGTTGTCTTGATTGTAACAATAAAATAGCGAGCTATATGATATAAACAACTGTATAGGAATAAATTCTACTCTGGAGCTGGAGCTCTTGCCATTTTCACATATATATATATCTATATCTATATATGTATAACTCGTTCCAGTCTCCCGCTGTCTACTTGTCAGAACTATAAATTACCCCCTACAAGCCGCTTCGTTCTTCGAAGAGTGATCAACCAGAAACGAGAGTCGGCTGGTAAAAAATATGATCCAATAGAAAATATACATATATAATCGGCAAAAGTAGTAAATACAAAAGAGATATCTAATCCAATGGGCGCAGGCGAAGACGAACAAAAAGAAATTAAAAGAACAGGCAATGACGAAGGATGGAATTCAGTAGGCAGCAAAATTGAAAACACAAGCGAGAATAAAGTCAGAATGCTAAGAAATAGAATAGAGTTGAATGGGATATTATTATGTGTTGAGTTTCGTCTTTGGGGAGGATCGAAGCCCGTGTGGCATATAAGGCGCAGAGCAGACTATTTTTTCTTTTCTTAACCAGGCACTCACTCTTTCAAGATGGAATAAATAAAAATAAATAGAGCAACGAAAATAACTTTGAAACACGAGTATTAAAAACGGGACTAGACAGAAAAGAATAAGGAACACGGGATAGTGGCTGTGTACACGAGTATGCAAAAAGCAGGGGAGATAAACGAGGAACAGAAAAAAAGTTAGAAAGTAGTCACAGTACAAAAAGTAAAGAAACGGTTTTAAAAAATACGGGATAAGATAGTACGCCGAAACTGAACAATTTAAAAGGTTTGGAAAAAGGATAAAGTATGTGGGTTACTAGAAAGAAGATGAACTAGGGATTTCGTATACCAAAACCATGATATGGGTATGGTATTGCGGGTAGAAAGGATACTGGAATACCTCGATGTGTGTTGGAGCCGACGGGGGTATTGAATTGTGAAGGGAAAGGAATGAGAAGAGGAGGAGTATGAGGAGATTGATGCAAGCCGTGCGGTTTGGCTATTGGCTAAATGGGGGTAAGTCAACGGGGAGTGGGTGGTCGGATAGTCCCCGACTCGACCACAGCCTATTGGAATCGTACGAGGTTCAGGCTCAAGCAGTGGGAGCATGGTAGAATAATAGGCACCAGCAGTAATTTCCACCGACAGGAACAACGCGAACAGGCGGACAAGGCAGCGGACCATTTCAGCTTAATTGCCGCCGTTGTTACCGCCAGGCCCAACTGTGAAATAGATTGCGAAGAAAAGTACCAGCACAAGGATGATGAGAGCTGTAGAATATGCGAATTAATATGCTGATCCTTCAATAGAAATATAGAAATTAATGTACTCACCAACTATACCGAGACAGATCCACTTCTTCTTGTTGCGAGCCCGCGCCTTCTTGATAGCACCGCCAATTTCCTCGTTGCCCTTCGTTATATTATCATGGATCTGTTCGGTCTGCTCATCGATCCGTTCAACGGCGGCTTCTTGCTGGATGACGATGGCATCAAGATCTTGGAACATCTGAGAAAGCTCTAGCAAGTCGCGTTCGATTTTCAGGATCTCATCGTGCCTGGCGCGAACCATCTGCGAAACCTTCTGGGCATCGCCGCGTCGGTCGCTTTGCATAAGCTGTGGCAACAGGGGGAGAAGTCAAGATTAGCATCAGCTGTCAATAGGCAGGAGTATTCCTCCTTGAGAGGGGCGGTTCTCTTGATGCCTGGTATAGTTTCCCTGCTGCTTTATTGGGGGCGGGGGTAGGGGTTAGGTGCTTACAGCCTGACTGAATATTTGCTGTTGCGACGGGTCCTGAACAGCTTCCTTAACTTCCTCATCAGTAGCATCGGGTCGTACAATTCGGTATTGTCTTGCCATTTGCGCCTCCAAGTCCTTGCGGAAATCCGACTGCACGGCATGGAAATTCGTGATAGCGGATTTGAGCTTCCGCTCGACTCTGCCAATCTGAGCACTGTTGATGCTCTCCCCAGCACCGGGGGTCTGTTTTATGCTCTTCAAGCGTTGGATCAGATTCTGGTATAGGCGTTTCGCATCACTGGCCAACCCGTCTGCCTGCGAGCGAATGGCATTTTCGCGGGTGGGGTCCGCATCCGTGAGCAGACGTCGGTACAGACCCTGGATCTGTTCGATATACTTCTCTACCTCATCGATACCCTGTTCGACATCTTTACACTGATTGAGGATCACACGCTTGTCATTTGGTTCATCGTAGCCTCCTCCTTGGATTGGGGGATCGTATGAAGACATTTCTAGAGCGCAAAAGCGGATTAGTATTTCTTGGTCTTTGTAGCCCGTATGGGGGAAAAGAGAAGAGGGGTTATTAATAACAACGTACCATAACGACCGGCACCGGCACCGCCTTCGACATCGTTATTATATCTATTGTCTTGTCCAGCGTTGTATGGGTCGTATTGGCCGTAGCCTTGGCCGCCGTAGTTATTATACTGTCAGATGCAACGCGACGCCGAATTGGCTTCTATATTAGCGGGATGTACATTATAAGGAGACTTATAGGTTCTCAATTCGATATGCAGGCAAGCAGAGAGGCTGGGAGAGGGACAGCCGCCTGGACGGCAAGCCAACACTCACACTCATGATGGCGGCAAAACCACGTTAAATGGTAGCTATTCGGATTGTATGTTTCCAATTGTCGTCGCGATAAAGTAATTAGAAGAGAGATAGCCGCCCAAAAGAGTATATTTCTCTCGTTGGTGTGGGTGGTGGTGGTGGTGGTGGTTTGAGAAAATTGAATTGGTTAGGGGGACGGGATGGAAAGGGGACACAGGGCGGATTCGAGGTGGGTACGCGGCAGTAGAGATCGTCCCGGAAACGATGAAAAGGGGCACACGGGATCAGAATGCGAGGCAGATGATCGAAAATCAGAACAAGCGGGAGGAGAAGAAGACACAGATCTAAGAGAGGGGAGGAAAAGCGTCTAAGAGAGATAGAGCAGCAAAGGTGAAGAGGTGAAGAGGTGAAGAATTGAGGTTTGAAGATGAAATTGACGCAGGGAGAAGAGGCTGAGTTGGGATTAGCTTCAAATGGGGCCTTAGTCATCCAAGTACCACGGGAGGTACATTGTTTTATATGGAGATTTAGCGGGTCAGCTAGGTACCCACCAGGTTCCTTTGACTACGGGGCGGGACACGACGGGGATCATCCACATCGCTGATTCTTCCGCATTTTATTCTTCTTCCTTCCTCCAGACAATGCGAATGATACAACCAGGCAGACACAAACATACATTTTACAAATCGCCTCTCTGCACCCCAACCTTCAAACTGACTAACAATTAAGTCAAAGACTCTTGCTTCACCTAACCCCCTTCGCCGTCCCCTTGCCTGCAAGAAAATACCAGCCCTGAAACAATCGGGGTGGCAGACAATATCCTGCGTGATGCCGGCTTTCTACCCCGCCGCTGCAAGTCCGCAGACGATGCATATCCCATACTCCGATGCTCAGATCCATTCCAGCCCGGCCAGAAACATGTCTTGGTTTCGAGGTAAACGAGGTGGTGAGTTCGTACATGTCCGGAGTACATTGCGGCTGAGATCCATGGAAGGATTTGAGGGCTGGCTGCTACGACATTCCATGCAACTAGCAGTGCGCGAATACCCAGACTAAACGCCAGCCGCACGACCATCGAACAGGATGGTAACTACGCACTGTCTGTGGCATTGGCAGGCCAAGACCCAAGAGGCAATGAGGCACGAAAACCCACCCAACCTCCAACAAAATTCTTCCGCCAGTTTAACGGCCGTTAACTTTCCAAGCCGCTGCAGGATCCACCGCATCAGCCACTAATATCGCTTATAAAAATAGCTCAGTTGTAACACTTGCATCCTGATTCCTGACTCGCACTAGCATATGCACGCTGCCAATGACAGAGCACCAACGAATTACACAGGATTGTCCGGTGCCAGCTCCGAAATCATCGAGAACAGCAGAATCATGGAAGCTAGAGAGATCTTGAAGAAAAGTCAGCCCTATCAACGGATCTACCTGCCTATTCTTTCGTAAGCTTAATATACAGAGCTTCAAAGAAAAACCGAACTACTGCCACACAATGAGATTGTGGCGCTGGAGCCTCCACCAACAATCGCCTTAATCCCACCATCCTTTGGAATCAACTAGGGGCGAGGAATCTACTAACAAAACAAGGGGAAAAAATGAAAAGAACCGAAGAAAGGACAAAAAGAGGCAAAAAGGGGACAGCAATAAATAGAATAAAGGTATTGCACCGATTTGAAACTTCATGTAGTTGCCGAGCAATATTTTTTTTTGATGCCACATTTGCATTCAAATATTCCTTGACAAAGGAAAAGACAACCCAATCATGCCGGAGTTTCCCGCGCGGCAACGGGAGCTGCATTTATTGGCCTGAAACGCGCCGGCGTTTATCGGGTTCCACGAGATATTGCTAGTTAACTAACTCCTTTCCAAGTACCACCTACACGCACGGGGTCGTCTAAATGCCGGGAAATACCAAGGTGAAAAGAAGAGATACTACGTTTATACAGGCAAATATCTCCGGGACCTGGTCGCTGGGCATTCTGGTGACTACATGTATTTCTAATCAATCCATCTGGTTTGCTTCGTCGTTGTATAATTTCCCACAAGCCCCCCCCCCCCCCCCCCCCCCC
>LDEV01002659.1:25417-42846 GCA_001014755.1 Blastomyces silverae
CAGGGCATGTATCAAAAGGACGACTTACTCGGACTCATTATTGCAAGAAAAAGAATGAACATAAACCCAGGGGAAGAGAAACTAAAGCAAAACTAAGAGACGGCTGGAGTGGAGAAACACATTGTGCCACGGCCTGAGTGGTAGTTATTAGTTCAGATGAGGAGGGGGGAACTTGGGGAGACGAGCAGGTTAGTGGAGAATGGCTGTTGACAATTCTTGGACCCCGCATGATTGGTCGGACTTTCTTGACCGACACATATTCGCAGGATTGAGGATTGGAATGCTCAGACGCTCAGCGAACCTGCAACAGCGTCGTTTCTGATCGCCTCAAGGCGGAAGAGTTTCAAGGTTTGTTGTATTGTAGTGAGGTTTTTGCCAGCATTGCGAGAGCTTTCCCCGCAAAACAGTACAGAGTAGACTGAAATGGAGTGACAACCTACCATAGCTGATACAAATATTGAAGCATGTAAAACGCGCTGGCTAGGAATTCTATGTTTGGGCAGGTTTTAGTTATCCTCAAACCCGCTGATGTGCGTACCTCCCAGCGAGTGACGAATAAAACGCCCCTCCGCGAGGTTCCATTTCGTTCCATATCAAAGTAAAGCGGGAGTACGTAAAGTTGTTTCGGTATCTAACTTCAGATTGCTCGCGATTCATGCGTGTTTATTTCTCAGACAACTCTTCTGTGCCTGCTTCACGAAATAGCCACCAATAGTATCATCTCGCGGAATAATCGCTGAATTGATAAAGTTGGGAGGGAAAGTTCCCAATTAACTTTCAGGATATTCCATGTCGTTTCAATAGTACCTCATCTCGTCCAGATTTTATTGATTCGGAAATGAAGGGGTATATTTATATCTCTCATCCCGGAATGTTCTGTCGGGATATTGCTTATCACGTGGCTAGGAAGCCCTATCTTAGGAGAGGATCAACCTCCTTCGGCTAGGGACAGACCTCTGTGTGCTAGGAAGAAACGGAGTACGCTGTCTTACAAACATTATGCATTTCCGCACACCAGTTCATTTTTCTGGTATTTCTGGAAGCGTCCCCGAAAATGATTCGGACATGTTCATCTATCTCTTCGGAATTCCGAAAGAAAAGTTCGGTGCCAGATTCAGCATATCGGATAAGGATATGTGTTGAAATGCATTGCTTAAGAGTATATATAGCATTTCTTAGAGCATCAATTTGAATACTATTACACAGCAGTCTCTACATACCTGAACTGAATGACAAGGAGGTGATGCTTTTGTTGAGCAGGATTGGTATAAGCTTCCAGGACCATACTACCTCCGTTTGTCGGTATCATTAGCCATAATTCTTGGTTTTCCATTCTTTTCTTTTAATCCCCCGAACCATGGCCGATGCCTTCACTTCGGTGCCAGTCAAACCGACCTTGAGCAGTTATTGGTGGGCGGCAAGGAACCCACCGGCCAATCCCACAACATCATTTGGTGGAAAAACCGTCCTTATTACAGGGGCAAATGCGGGCCTTGGATTCGAAGCCGCGATAAAATTTGCAGCCTTAGGTGCATCAAACCTTATCCTCGGTGTCCGTTCGTTGCCAAAAGGGGAGCAGGCCAAGACGAAAATCGAAGCCAGGACAGGTTGCAGCGCGGGCGTCATACAACTAGTCGAACTGGATATGTCCAGTTATCAATCTATTGAAAACTTCGTTCAGCAGGTTAATAGAAGGTTTACCGTTGTACATGCCGCTGTCCTGAACGCCGGCGTTTTCCAACGATCCTACGAGCTGAGCCCGGAGGGCTGGGAAATGTCGATTCAAGTCAACGCTATATCGACGGCTTATTTGGGGATCCTTCTCCTCCCTATACTGCGTGAAACAGGTTTATCCACCGGTATGGCGGCACATCTTGAGATCGTTGCTAGCTGCGCTCAAGGGGATGTCAATGTGAAGGACGTCCGCGACCCTTCAAGCATTCTTCAAAAGATAAACGACCCAAAAAACTTTGGTATCGGCAGCCAATACAGCATCTCCAAATTACTTGCCATGTGGGTAACTACTCACATTGCAGCCAAAGTCGCCGTCGAACAGGTGATCGTGAGCGCATGTTGTCCCAGTATGTGTAAGTCAAATTTGACCGACAGTTGGGGCTTCGTGCTACATGGAATAGACACCTTTTCTAGGTCTATATTGGGTAGGACAACAGAAGAGGGTAGTCGGACTCTCGTTACTGGGACTTTACTTGGGCCTGAAGCGCATGGTGGATTCTGGACTCATGATAGAATTGCCATGTGAGTGGATCGCATATTTGTTGTTTCTCAAGCAAGCATGAAATTTCCTAACTTGTAAGTAGGCCGGCAGTACTTGTTGTCTCGGATGAGGGAAAGAAGTTGGGGACCCAGTGTTGGAAGGAAATTCTTAACTTGTTGCAAAGGCAAAATTCTGAGGTCGATATGATCCTTAAGGGCTGAGGGCGGCGGGCGTTGGAAACAAGGGCTCTTCTTTAAAATCAAATGTATCAGGAAGGAAACCAGGAAATTTTGGCACAACTATGAGCTGGTCAGGTCTGAAGATTCCATATCTTGTTTTCGGAGTGTAATCACTTCATTATGATAAAATGCAGTAATTTTATTATCATATTTGCATCCCGAAGGATAGCCAACATGGAACTTCCTGAGATTTATGAAGGGCGCCGTCTGACAAGTCAAGAGGAGCGGGCTGTGAGGCAGATTCCCAAGCTCCCCTTGTTAGATGTTAGGAGCAATAATTCCCACGCCTTTCAGGATGAAGGTTATTGTAAGTTGGATATGTCATAAAGCGAGAAAAGGTCCATTTGGTTACATGTATGTTCTATCGCAGTTTCTTCTCGATAATAGAAAAAAACTCGCGAACTGGTTTCATACCAGCCTCACTGTCTTCCAACGAGGCTACCCCTTCTTGCTTCAGCAGCGTTTCCAGTAAAGATTGAGCCAATCTATCCACAAGTACTTCATCCAAAGCCTTTTGAATGGAGCTCAGCAAGTGTCTACTGGTTTCCAGTAAAATTCTGATATGTAGGCAACCATTGTCGCCGACCATGAATCCGTTAATCTGTAGCGCACTGACAAGCGGAGGTAACTTGAGAATTTCCGCAAACGCACAGGAGGAATCAAAAAAATCGCTAAGGATTGAGAACAACGTTTTATAAATTCTAAGAAGGGTGGTGTAACAAGACAGAATGGTTAGGGTGGTAGGGACGTCTAGTTTCGGCGCAGACGGGGCCAACAAGCTGCTCGAGGAAGAGGTTGCTAGCGGACTTGCAGGTGGTGCCTTTGACCTACGAAATCCCGATTGTAGGACTTTCCATCTTATTGCTATGCGTTCCTCAGGGCTAATCTCTGGTTCTATAGCTGGACCCTCGGGCCCGTCCTCATGAGCGGCGTTACTTTCAGGATATGCCTCTGGCGGCAACTCTAGCGAAATAACTGCGGTTCGTTTGCAAAGACGAATGATTTCAAGAAATTGCTCAGATCCCCGAATCATGTTTCTAACGCTGTCTTCCTCAATCACCGACTTTTCTAGCATGGCATGGAGGTATTGAGGCATGGCTTTGTCAGGTGAATCAAAGAGGTAAGAGCATGAATGCTTCAAAATTTCGGCTCGGTGGAAGTCTTTCATTAGGATAGCGTTTAGGTCGGATAGTTGTTGAATGCAGGCATCTTTAAGCCCTACGGGGGACAGATTTTCTCCACCACCAGATTCAGCGGTTGGTATGGTAGAGGAGGGTGTACCGGAATTATCGTTTACTAGGGAGTTTGGATCTGAAATCACTGGAAAGGGATCTCGTTGGTCACCCAGTGAATGCAGAGGAGTGTTATCTGTGGAATTGCTCTGTGTTTGGTCGATACTGATATCATGGGTAGGGTGAGAGCCAAAAATGGTTGATTGGAGAGCACCAAAATCGTTAGTGCTAAAATCATTGCGGTATGATGGTTCAACTTCTTGAAGGTTAAGAGGCACAGCAGGCGGAAGCAACGCATCAGTGTCCATGGATTCTCCAAAATTTTCTTGTCCTTCCAAAAAGTTTGATTGATTCAGATTCGACCAAGAGACAGATGTGGGCTGCGAGTCATGGATAGCAGCCGAAACCCCGGAAACGGAATCTCTCCATATTTGCTGCAAGGTCGTTGAGCTCTGATTTGGAGGGTTATGCAGTCCATCGCCACTCCCTGTATATCTAATTAGCCGACAGGAGGACAAGACGTACTGCGCATATCTGGATAATTTTTACCTCCGTTTGGGGTAGAGTTGACTGCATCCATTTCAGCTGGAAACACACCAACCAACCCTGCAGAAGAACCAACACGAACGACCGAAGCTATGGAACAGTCGACTTTTGCTTTCCTACAGCGTAAACAGGGGCTGTTGGTCGTGGCCATTAGGTCGCGGTTACAGCGAAGTTTGTGAGCCCGACACCGATCACAAGCATAGCGGCGCGAGCTGGTAGTAGCCATAGCTACAAATTCGGTATATCAAGCGATCCTCTGATGGGAAAAGCAAACGGTTACAATTTTGGAGACGGGGATTGTGCAACAATTTCGTCAAGCTACTGAGCCCTGCGAGGATTTTGCAGAGCTTGGGCTAACTGGGTTAGCCTTGAAACTAGGAGACTAATCTGGCACTGATTTAAGTTATTGGCTGGGTTTGTCTAGCAAGGGCGATAGATATGAACATGAATATTCCATGAAGACACTTTCCAGGTGGAATACACTCGCTCGGCGGCGCAAGTGAACAAGCTACAGGCTAGGACCTCGGTGTCTCCTCAAAATTCTGCCTGGTTGTTGAAATAAGCTCCAACCTTATTTAACCTTATCCCATTTTAGGTTCTACAAGTGCCTAGACCCACGAAGATCGGAAGGTCCAACCAAGCGCCAAATTCGCACGCTGTAATTTTTGCACGCTCCGCTCCATTACTTGAAATTCAACAAAGCGATGTGGCCCATAGCACGTATGTCTCCAGAGAATTCCAACTTAGTAAACCACTGCATAGTACCAAGCCGCCGTTTCGGTAAGCCTCCGCCCAGACTGTATTAAGCACTGGCCTCTCTTTTCACGGGGCATGGAAGAAGAGGTTGCCCCATAAATGGAAGGGATGACAACACAGGATGAAGACAGTATTGAGATTCTATATGCGTTGCAGTCCCTGCGCCCGTAGTAGTAGCCAGCTCATGGAGTACATAGGCGCACATCCAGAAAGTCGGTCTGCCAACATGAACGCTGCTCAAAATGTAGTGTACATATTACCCCGCTCTATCCTTTACTTCCGATTTTAAGCACCTCCCTTCAGGATCTCAGCAAAGCTCAAGTCACTGAGTGTGTTAAAGCCCCATGCATGTAGCTAAAGGGGAGATAGTTGAGATTTTTATTGAAAAAGGTAGGGATGGAATGTGTCCATGACGAATTGGCGCAACGTCGTCAATGTTCCACAGTTAATGGTCCAAAGATCCTTTCTGATAGCTAGCTTAGACACGTAACCAGTACATGTACATGTATTTGCAAAATACAAGCATGAAAGGAAAAGAAAAACCAACAGGGAACGCAAGATACTCAAGCATCCGCTTCGAAAACTGCGCGTTTCAATGTAGGCTCGCAATGCAAGCGGACCATGCTCGTTAAACCATCCGACATTTATCGCAAAAGCGGTAGAGCTGTTTCGAGGGGATAGTGCCCCAAGGCTGAGGCAGAGGTTCACATCTACTACAGGCCAGGACGGTCCTTGTTTCATTTGTGCCACATACCACGGTAAGAGCGTGAGTGCGGAGCTTCCAGCTGTCGGGGCGTGAATAAGAAGCGCGGCTGAATATTATGCATTTTAATCACTCATACATGAATATATCAGGTGCATGAGAAACATGACGTAAATGTAAATGCGCGGCGGCCGGGATATCATACACTTTCGTCTAATGGAGCACAGAGATGTAACCCTGGGGGGAGACTGTAAGTAGCCATGGCTAATGACGCCATCCTGAGTTTTCGCACTGACGGAATGGATGACTGGTTGCTTGCATATGCATGTATTAAACCGGATAGTCGCAGAATTACTTAATCCAAGCCTCCTGTTCCTCTTTTTATGGGGAGTACAGTATTTTGGTTTATTCCGCCGGGTCATCCCTGAATGGGGATTGCTTTATGCCTCTATTATGCTCGTGCTGGACCCAAGACCGGATTCCCACAAGGCAGGGATGTGAATTGTCTGCAAATCCCGCAATTTTGAAAAAGCTGCTGTCACACAACGCCTCGACTGCAAAGTTTAACCCCGGATTCACTAAATCAATCCTACATGAGCCCAGAGGCACGGAGTAGGAGAGATTGTATGACGCAAGGGATGCGTGCTTTTTGCCTTGCCATGATGCATACGTAGTCGACTAGGGAATCCGTAACCGGTTTATCCATGCTCGGCTACCGCCTTCAAAAGGGGTAACTCTCACGTTAGGCCGTGATTTCGACGTTTCACGACCGAACAGTAACCATACACATCGTCGCTGGTAACAGAAGTTGCATTTGAGCTCAGGCCTCTTCGAATTCCTGCGGGGCCTGCGTTGAGATCCATTCTTCCATTAATGCCTGACCAGCTGGTGCTGCATCAGGTTTTGACCTTGCTCTGTCGCCTTTCCGGGTGACGAGGAGACATAATATCCTGCCCCATATTGTGAACCCTTTATAGGTGGTAGTAAGGCGAAGTTTCTTGTCGTCTTGCGGTTCCGGAGTAGGTTCGATCTGGGTCTTTTTTCGCTTCGCGGCATGCGTGTCCTCGTCATCGCTACCGGTTTCTATATTAGCACTAGTTTCTGTACGGTTCTCCCTTCGCCGTCGACGGCTTGTCGATGGCCGGATGCCGATGCCTTCTTCATCAGCTACGGGGGCCGTGGCTGTCGGTATATCTTGCAAGTTGATCGGGGACTCATCGTCACTCTCAGGTATAATATTCGGTATCGTCACGGGGTCATCGGCGATATGAATCGGAGAGTCATCAGTTCCAGTCAATTTACTTGAATTACTCTGGATATTGGATGGTCGATCGTTAAAGGACTTCAGTTTTGTAACAAGCGAGTGGCTGGTGCCTCCCTCACGGAGGAAGATGGAAACCTCAAAGTCATCTGCTCGGACCTGTTAACCATACGGTAGTTTCAAGAAGTGGCTTTTGCAAAGTAAACTAAGCCATACCCTCCGAAAGGACGTCTTTTACGGGTTTCGACTTCTTCTTCGCGCGTGCTCGTTCAGTTTCCTCCCTCAGCTTTGGAAGGATCAAAGGCTGTATACTCTTGAATACACGGGGTAGAGCTGGGTCGCGGGCGTCAAGCAGCCAACGTGAATCGGCAGGATTCTCAAGATATATCCTGCATTCGAGCACAGAGTATTTGCTGATGCGCAGGTACCGTCTGATTGGGGGCATCGTGGAAAAGGTTCACTGTAGGGGTAAGGGCTGAGAAGCATCAATCCAGGGTATCTCTCACATTCATTCTGCAGCGGAGTGATGCAAACCAATTGACATCGCTATAACATTGAGCCCGTTCTCATTACTTTCTCTGGAGCTTCTCGTCGCTGCATCCAAATCGTCGTCGGCGTCGGCGGCGGCGGGCTTGAGCCTCGTTCCTTGGCGGCGACACGTGACTAAATGCTGCTTCCCCGATCGGAACGCGCCAAAGATTTATGCCGAGTTCCAGCGACGGGCAATTCCTCTCCCAGAACAATTAATCGATACCTCTGTGCTCTAGAGAAATTTGAGTCTGTTGCAAATTACTAGCTTATTTTTATGACCTCCAAACTCCGTGCTCGATCGATGGAACCGTGCGCTTTACTCCAAGCCTGCTGAGCTGTCGTGGTAGGCAGAGGCACTCCCGCTCGTCGTCTTTAATGGTCCACGGTTCCGTCTCAGCGACATACCTGACTGAGTATATGCATTCATACTCGTTGGATAGCACCAATCAGAACAAGCAAAACCAAACCAGTTTGCGGAATTGGAAATAGGTATATCATAACTTGCGCACAACAAACTCAACGCAACGCCAATATCAGCAGTCAGGGTGTCAGTCCTGGTAGGACCGTGCAGGCAAGGGTCGGAGGAAAGGAAAATATAACAAGGGTATTTGGGGAAGGAAGAAGGAAATAAACCATGGTATTCGAACTACACATTTGGGGTCCAGCATTTGGGCTGCCTTCAATTGACCCACAATGTATTGCTATGGTTGCGTACTTTGCTTTAGCTGTGCCGGCGAAGAAAAGGGGCCCTGACGGGGAGCTGGAACAATGGGTGTTGGTGGCAGATAATGATCCTGGGATGGTCCCCACGAGTGAGTAATAGTATGATCATTGCATTTGCTAAGCTTTTATGGCCGCTGTCCGCTTTCTTCGCCTTTTTTAGGCCAGTTGGGGCTTCTTCATATTTGGTTTTTCTTTCTTTCAAACTACTGCAGAATACAGATGCTAATTAATGATGTTTCTGCAGATGAATTACCAGCATTATGGACGGGAACGAGATGGATCAGTCGGTTCAGGAATATCGTGGCGTATCTGAGCCAATACTCCGACGGAGAATGGGACTTGGATCGGTGGATGGGTCAGAAAGAGAGGGCAGATTGCATAGCGTAAGTGCATGCTTCCACCCAAATTTAATCTCGTTTTTTTTTTAAAACACAACAATTATATTACAGTATCTAACAGTAATGATGGACAGCTTTTCATCGTTTCTCGAATCCCATGGCCAGCCCCTGATTGACCTCTCTCTTTACGTGTCGAGTGAGAATTACAACAATGTAACTTCGCTAGCATATGCAACACTTCTCCAATGGCCTAACCAATGGATAATGCCGCCACAAATTCGAACAACGGCAAAGAAACGGACGGAACATCTTGGTCTTACATCACTTGATATAGATGTAATGGTAGAAGAGGAGCGACAACAGGCGCGGGATCCCAGCAACCTAGCAAGCAAGATCCCGAAAAGCCTTGTGCGCAAGCCTCAGGCGACAGTGAGCGATATACTGAGCAAGACTTCAAAACAAAACCGGATACGACTTGAGGGTATAACCGGGGCATTTGTGGCACCCCTGGAAGAACTTCTGGGACGGAAAGGGTATCTGCTATCTTCGGAAATTCCGTCGAGCCTAGACTGTTTGGCATTGGGCTATCTCTCATTGGCCCTGGTTCCAAAGCTTCCATACCCGTGGCTGCGGGATGCTGCCTCAGGACAAGCTCCACGATTAGCAGCCTACGCAGACCGGTTACGGTCACGGTGTTTCGGAGCGGCGCCGGTAGAGGTTTCCATGGCGTTTACAGATAGTCCAGCGCTCGCCTCTAGCTTGCCCTGGCGATCTCCGGAGCAAGTGAGCTTTGGAGCAGTAGGAATGCGAGCCCTGGAAGGGATGGCGGATTCGATTCCGGTTGTGCGGCAGATTAGAGCCAACGCCAGATTACAACAGGCGGGAGCGGGGGCGGAGCGAGGTAGTGAGGAGAAGGAGTTAGTGACGAAGGTGGCCACGATGCAGCGGAGAGAGCTATATACATCGATAGCGACAGTGTTGGCTGGACTAGGCATGTTTGTGGGATATGTGCTGTATGCGGGGTTAGTGCAAGTCAAAATGGCTGATGGAGAAGAGGGAGAAGAAGAGGAGGGGGAGGAGGAGGGGGAAAAGGAGGAGGATTTGAACGAGGGCGAGGACGAGGACGAAGAGGATGCAGAAAGCAAGCAGTGGAAGCCAGCTCAGGATAAATCTGCGGACGAAGCGCAGAAGCCCGCATCGCCACTTGGAGAGGCGGGCGCTATATTGGGGATCTAAGCTGGATGTTTGGCCCATTTCCCCCCCTCTCTCTCTCATATATTCAATCCTATCCATGGGACATATTATGTATCATCAACATCTCACTTCATTTGGCTTGTGTTTTCCTTTACTCTCTTTACTTTTTTCTCTCTCATTTTTTTTGCCTAATAAATTGATCCACTGTTGGGCTGCCATTCTTCATCCATCATCAGCCTAGTTAGGGCTGGCTTGGCCAAAAAGGGGCAGCATGAACAGCGGGATGACTCAGCATTGCTCTGGCCAATCAGCAACCACAGACTCAGCTGAGTCAGCCGTCAGCGCTTTGCCTGCAAGGTCCTCGTCGTGGCTTCCTCCCAAGGTCCCCGCGCTCCTTCCGCTTGCAGAATCTGCATACCGCGCCGATACCAGATATACCGAATTTTACACGCCCGCCACACCAGCCGTGGAGGCGTATCATGTATTCCGATGACACGCACTGGTCCATTGTTTCTGCTTTCCGCCCTTATTTCTCGCTGACGATGCCAGTGCATCCCCGCTGCATTGACCTGCTGGTACCCTGCACATAGGGCATTCATACAATTGCCATGCGTCAATCGTGCATCTGAGACCCCCCGCCCGATGTGTCCCCTCTGTGCCACCCGCTGTCTGGTCTTTGTCTCTCTTTGTCCCTAGCCCTATCTTTCTTTATTGCTCCCGGACTCTGCCCATCTTCCGCTGCTCATCCATCCCATCCCTTCCATCCATCCCAGTCTCACGGTAATTCCCTGCCTCAATCTTCAGCTTGGATATCGGAGTTGATGCCCCCCTACCGCTGCTACGCTCGCTCTTTGGAATCAATCCTACATTCAATCCTTATCCTCTGATCAACTCACCGTGCAACCCTCATCCACTGCACCTTGTCTCTCTGCTAGCCTACAATTCGCCATGCTGGATCCCGCTCATCTCACAGCTCTCATACCCCGCGCTGAAGAGGGGGGTGTTGCCGATGCCTGTGCCACGGGAAACGAGTATGATGGCCGTATGGGCCTGCGTGTATCCGCCGTGTTTGTGATCCTGGTCGGCTCTTCTCTCGGCGCCTTGTTCCCCGTTTGGGCTCGTCCCGGGGCCGTGAGGGATGGGAAAAGGCGTATGAACGTTCCTCCATGGGCATTTTTCGTTGCAAAGTACTTCGGTTCGGGTGTTATTGTCGCTACAGCATTCATCCACCTCCTTGCGCCTGCCCACGAAGCGTTGAGCAACCCCTGTCTAACCGGGCCAATTACCGAATATCCCTGGGTGGAAGGGATCATGCTCATGACGATTATCCTCCTTTTCTTCGTCGAACTTATGGTCGTCCGATTCGCTCGCTTTGGAGATGCAGATATTGCCAAGGAGATTGAAGATGGTTCCTACCAGCCCGACAACCCCCACAGCCACAGCCACAGCCATGGTGACGGCAACGGCCCCTGCACCACCCTTGTTCACTCGCATACCCAGGACCACCCGTCTGAAATTGCGTCCATACACTCCGATCATAGAACCCATATCCCTGGCGAGGATCACCTGGGCCACGGTCGTGATCACCCGTCAGACCTATCCTCTAGCAATCATTGTCACTCTCCTGCTACTGATGAGAAACCATCGCCCCACAACCACGTTCACGACCATGATCACCACCACGGCCATACCCTCTCCTCGCTCGTAGAAGACTACAGCGCACAACTAACCTCCATCTTCATCCTCGAATTCGGCATAATCTTCCACTCAATCTTCATCGGCCTCACTCTCGCCGTCGCAGGCGAAGAATTCATAACCCTCTACGTGGTACTAGCCTTCCACCAAACCTTCGAAGGCCTAGGTCTAGGCTCGCGCCTAGCGACCGTCCCCTGGCCGCGCTCCAAGCGGCTAACACCATACATGCTTGCCATTGCCTTCGGCTTGTCTACTCCAATCTCTATTGCCATTGGCCTGGGTGTTCGTGAGTCGTACCCACCCGAGGGCCGGACGACGTTGATGGTAAATGGCGTCTTCGATTCGATATCCGCGGGCATCCTGATATACACGGCCCTAGTGGAATTGATGGCGCATGAGTTCATGTTCAGCCCGTCAATGCGGCGGGCTCCCATTCGGGAGGTTCTGTCTGCGTTTGGACTGCTCTGTCTGGGTGCGGCGCTGATGGCCCTGTTGGGAAAATGGGCTTAAATGACCTTTGATTTTTTTTAATATCTTTTCATGATTTTACTTTTAACGACCTGTTTAACTGTCCTATTTTCTTTTTTCTTTTTTGTTTTCTTTCCTTCTGCCTCCTTTGCTACTCTATCCATTGATCTTTTCAGTACATAGCTAGGAACTAGATTCAGGGCTTAGACATCGACTTTTCGGCATTTGATTTCACATCTTTTTTTTGGGTCTGTTTTGATTGGATAAGGTATTGTACATGTACATACAAAAGGGATACAAGGCGCCAGTCATCGATTTCTTTTCTCTTGCAATTAAAATTTATTTACTTACTTACTTATATATGCATATGTTTGGATATATCCCTCTTCTTTTCAGGGGTCTCTTAATATCGATGACGCTTCTCATATTCCATCGGCGACCAAACTTTTAGTTATTTTCTGGCTTATTTCTTTTCCGTCCTGTGGCCCCCCATGCCCTATATTTGACTTTCGTCAATGTACGGCAGGGCATCGCATCTGCATGTTCTTCTAACTCTTTTCGGGCTTCTAGCTAAGCAAAATCGAGTGAGTTAATTTTCGGGCGATTGATTGATTGATGATATTTTGTCGCAAATCCGAATGGTATGTACTTGAAGCAGCCTATTTCCCTGAGAATCTAACTGTTGTAAAGCTTCATGGGGTGATCATCTTGCCTTCTCTTTTTTGTTAGACATTCGTACTTCGTAACCTCCTGCCAGACAACACTGTGTGACATTGAAATATATATTTATGAGTGTGTCAGCCACTGGGGCAAAAGAGCTCGATCACCATCAGCTCCCCCTGGTGAGATGTGTAGAGTGTGTGTATTTTAGATGGGTTGACTAATGTTGAACATGATTCAAAGGGTGAGTCAAGTTAGCATCATATTCAAGTTTCTTTGTACATACCATGTAACCCTGCTCATTATAACACTCATATAAAAAAAAATTCATTTGCCTCGGAAGTCGTTTAATAGCTGACTTAGTTATAGGCTGCCGTACATACATACCTCGACTCTTTCGACCCAATCGATTTCGCCCTCATAGTCCTGGGGAAAGTGGGATCGCAACTACACCGTATATTCAAGTATGACTTAGGGATGACTTTGGCCTGGAAAGATAAATTCTGTGCCTTTTATATATTGGGGACTATCCTCCACTTCTACCTATTTATTTCCAACTACTTCTTTGGTCTAAAGTTGTTGACTGCTAGCGAGCATTTCCACATATTTACATACTTCGAAAGTGTAAGATTCTCAGCTCTTGTTTCCATCAGCACTCCATCACAAATACCACTCGCGATCCATTCCTGCGCGAACAGAAACTAATTGTGCCTAGATTACCTACTTGGACTAAGTAGCACAGTTGGTCTGCGGACATCTCATACATACATACACAATGGCAATGCAACTTCCACAGCTCCCTGATGTCGAGAGGTTGAGCGATAGGGTAATCCGGATACTAGGTGGAAATCCAGGAAAGGTATGCACATGTATGTACTGTGCATGTATGTACATGTACTGTACATGTCTATACATACATTCCATATATTGATTCGCGCAAATTCTCTGTACTTGTCTCCCGGAATTGTTATAGATGCTCGGAAAGGGTTTGCCGCTGGGACCGTCCGCTACTCTATGAATAAACAAAAGCCAACATCAAGAATGCGTTGTCGTTATTTCATTCGCTTTTTTGTCTTATTCTAAGAGGTGTCATCATTTTGATTTAATTGCTTAAGTTAACTAACCGCCTGACAAAAAATTCCGGTTGCGAAAGTTTACTCTCCAAGGTAGCCAACTGACTACCCCAGTTTCCCGGTTTATTAACTTATTATTCATTATTGACTAAACGCAGGAACCAATACATACCTCATCGGCAAAGGCCATGAACGTCTCCTCATAGACACAGGGGAAGGCCGTGCGATATGGTCCGAAAACCTGAAGGCCACGCTAGAAAGTGAAAAAGCCACTATAAAAACCGCTCTCTTGACCCACTGGCACCCTGATCACATTCGGGGTGTGCCTGATCTACTGAAGATCTGCCCTGGCGTGAAGATACACAAGAACCAACCCGATGTAGACGGGCAGCAGTTGGACATCGAGGGCGGCCAGGTATTTAAAGTCGAGGGCGCAACGTTGAGAGCATATAGTACGCCGGGCCATACGAAAGATCACATGGTATTCATGCTTGCTGAGGAAGATGCGTTGTTTACGGGGGATAGTATGCTTTAAAATCATTTCCTTCTATTCCACCACCTCCCCTTCCTCTATACCTTAATTGATTTGAAACTCACATGCCACAAATTTACTTACCCTTCCAGACGTCCTCGGCCACGGCACATCTGTTTTCGAAGATCTAGAAGTCTACCTATCATCTCTCGAAAAGATGCAATATGTTTTCTCCGGCCGCGCCTATCCGGGCCATGGAGCCGTGATAGAAGATGGAAACGCCAAAATAACAGAGTACATCCAGCACCGGCAGCAGCGCGAAGACGAAGTGTTGCAAGTGTTAACATACGGTTTGTTAATGTCTGAGAGCGGCGGACCACCTCCGCCAGTTAAGAGTGAGGAACTTCGAAGCTGGACGCCTATGGAACTGGTGAAGGTCATATATCATGATGTCCCGGCGAATTTACATGTTCCGGCTTCGCATGGGGTGTTTGAGGTTCTGAAAAAGTTGGACGGGGAAAGGAAGGTTGTGAGAGTAGAGAGTGACGGGGCAGGGGAGCGGTTTAAGATAGTGCTGTGATGTTATGAATGCATGTTTCAGTTGTTTAGCGCATCGACTTTGTTTATGATTTGGGGTGTTCAAAATATGTGTGAGATGCACACTGCATATGATGGAATTGGAAAAACATAATTCAGAAATCACGAAAGATTGCACTGAGAATGTATCTACTTCTGTAGTCAAAGATAAGATATTATTACTAGGATGTCCCTACGTATAAACAAGGTAAAAAGCCCAAACCCTCCAACTAGTCATTAACATATAGCATCTGGCGAATCCAACTTCTCACCCTAAAGCTTCCAATCATTCACCAATAACCCAGAGGAAAGTACAATTTATCGCCCATCTATCCCCTCCAATAAAAACATTCCCCTAGCTTGAGTCACTCGACGATGAATCCCGCCGCTTCACCTTTGGCTTAATATGTATAACCGGCTGAATATGTACTTCCTGTGGTAGTTGTGGTGGTGTATACACTGCCTGCGGCGAAATGACAATGTTAATCGGTTTTCGCCCGGGCAGGGTGTTCGTCAGGGTGGCTAGTAGCGTATTTGCGACGGGCAGTTCATAGGGGTCGGTGCCACCCACACCGTTGCTTGAGTGATTATTAGCAACCATGTTGGGTGCCGTATTTGGTGTCACCATATTCGGAACCATGCTAGGGGCCCCATTTGACATGCTTGGGGCCGTATTCGGATCGGCGCTAGGGGTCATGTAATGGGTTGTATTCGGTACCATGTTAGGGACCCCATTTGAGGGCATGCTTGGGGCCGTATTCGGATCTGTGCTAGGGGTCATGTAATGGGTTGTATTCGGTACCATGTTGGAGGATACATTTTGGGGGACAGTTTGCTGATGGAGCGGCGAGTTTATTCGAATGGGAGGCTGTTGCTGTGGTTGTTGCTGCCATGGGGTTTGCTGGTTTGCCTGAGGAGGAGGAGAGTGGGGGGAGTGGGGTACTGGTAACGGCTGCTGTTGCTGATATTCACTATATTCTTGGGAGTGATGGTTCTGATGTTGTTGCTGCTGCTGAAGGTCATCCTGGTATTGTTGCTGATCTATCTCCTGCTGCTGTTGGAACTCGGAATAGATTTGCTGATCCTGTTGGGATGGTGGTTGGAATTGGGGCAACGGCTGTTGCTGATTCTCCGTAAATCCTTGAGTTTGCTGAGGCTGTGGTTGCTGTTGGGGATAGGAATAAGTGGAGGGGTCGGGGGAAATAAACGGCTGTCCATACGATGGCTTCCGAGCTGAATGCGGCGATAGTCCACTTTGCAGCGGAGTGGGTTGTGTCACGGCTGTCACTGTTGCGTTAGGCGTTGGAATCGACATCTCCATTGGTGGCGGCTGCGCTGGTTGTTGGCTAACGTAGGTGGTACGTGAAGGGCTACGTCGCGGAGGAGGAGCGACAGGATGCCCCAGACATGCCGCACACCAACCGTCCTGGCCGCGGAGGCCTTCAGTGATGCCTAAGGTCAAGACGCAAACAGCAACTCTAAGCGCAACAGCGAACCGTTTTGTTGAGCAGCCGTAGCAGAGTTCGTTGCAGATGACGGCGCGCGGAGCAACATATTCGTCGTTGGTGTATGATGGCTGTTGCTGTTGCTGTTGTTGTTGCTGGTATGGGTCCTGGTACGCCATGATAGGTATGCTTGGGAATCAAGTTGATAGAGGACTCCCCTGTGACACCAAAAAGGCACACTGATGCTTGACGTGGAGCGTCGCTGCGTATCAAGTATCAAGCACTCTCTAACTAAATATTTGGTATGTCACGAAATGCGCAAAAGTTGAAAAATTAAAACCGGGGAACATGGTTGTGACATTGGGAAATTGTCAATCCACTGCTGGGAAGCAATAAAATGAATTGTTGAGCATCACGGGCTCTCTTAAGCCTCAAACCCAACCCCGGCTGACGAGCTGCTCCCATGGCGGTCGTGCGATTGAGCCTCACCGCGCGGTGAAGCCTTAAAAAGAAAACATGTGGGCAGTCAAAAAAAGCCATCATTGGGAACGAGTATCTCAATCGAGCAAAGGATGTCATCTCTCATTCGTTTGGCTTGTCGACCAGGGTTGAAGCTGGGTCCAATCATCCAATGGCACATGCAGAAGGGGAGCAAGATCCCATGCATCGCCAACAACGGATGCGCTGGTGGCAGCAGATGTCCAGAATGTCGAAGGCCATCACTCTCTCTGTCGTTGAGCCACTTCGGTAGACGGAGTCGTCTTACTGGATTTCGAGGTTGAGCCTCAAGGTTGGCGGGAGCCGAGGCTTTCTTGGCAGCGGCTCTTGGGCAATCTGGGCCTGCGCCTCCAGCGAGGTCTGTGGCAGCCCGTCAGACGTTCACCACTGCGATATCCCTAGTTTCTTTTTTTGAAGGAGTTGCAGCCCTTGGGATAGCCAATAATATCGCGGCATTTTTCTCCGATTTCTCGTCACGCGGAATAAGGTCCGGCCCGCTTCATCCCGGACAAGGGAGGAGACCTTGGAAATAGCAAAACAGCGAAATGAGAGAGGGTGCGCGGGTGCGCGGGGGGGAGTTCCAGGGTAAACCGGGATACTATTTGCTGGAGGCACTCCACGCTTGGACCAGCTTCGACATGACGACCCATGACTGCGGATATAAGACCGGATTGATGTCAGGAACACTTTAAAATTGTACAGAGTAGGCTCAACCTAAAAAGAAAAAAACAAGAAGATAATGAGTGATCATAAACTAGATAGCGCCCTGTCTGGCTTATTTCTCTGCAGGTGTTACCGGCAATT
>LDEV01002659.1:42989-61190 GCA_001014755.1 Blastomyces silverae
TACGGGCCAGCTAGTTGTGGGGCTGGAGGAGGCTGAATAGGAGCCAGCATTGGCTTAAGCTCCAAAAATTTCTGCTCGACCAGTCTCTGAATTTCTCCTTCATTGATAAACCAGCTCCTTTGTCGGCCAAGCAGAAGGATAGTTGCAAAGATCACCAGGAGGCCGACGGCCGCGCCACCAACTGCACCTCCAAGCATAGCCGTGGTGACACCTTGTCCATCATTGGTTTTGGACCCTTTCACAAGTTAGTCAGGGTCATGTTAAGAAGGTGTGCATGCCAGATTTGCTTACCACCGTCGTTGTTTTGGCTTCCCGGGCCTCCACCACCATTGCCATCACTACCATTACCAGCACCTCCACCACCTCCCACATTGTTTGGAGGCGGTTTATCAGGGCAGAGAATGTTCGGATTCAGGCCATCGTCATTCAGATTTAAGATTGTAAAATAATCAGAATAAACAATAGGCTGCCCTTCGCGGATGGCAATCAGATAATCACAGCCGCTGCTGGGTGCGTTCGGCAACGTTCTCGCAGTAAGAGCACGAAGGAAATTGTCATCACGACTTCGCCAGAAATAAGAGCCGTTATTGGGGGAATTATCTGTAGGGATCGAGTTAAAAATATAAAAAAACAAAGCAAAGATACAAGTTGTTGTAAGTATCAGGAAATGATGGCCAAAATTGTCCCCAAGCAGCTAGAAAACAGGCAGATAAAGCTGCTCGCGCTAGGACAATATTTATGGCCGACCAAACAAGAGGAAAAACGCACTGGTAATTGTATGAACCGTGGTGAGATTATGCGGGTACCCTTTTCGAAGCTCGATACTGACCGAGTCTTCGGAAGAGGCAGACTGCCAGCGAATGTCGAGGTCAGTCCCTGTGGTTATCCCATCGCCGCTTTGGGGGCGGATGATCGTGGACGTGTCGGCGCGTTTGGAGACGGAAAAGCCAGAGACAAGCGTGCTTGCAAGGGCGAGGAACAGCGCAACGAGCGAAAAAGGAGGAAACATCGTGGCCGCCGCATATGTATGAAGATCAACTGAACGAACGGCCCAGTCCTCTTCAGCGAAGAGTCAGAACGAGGAGAAATATCCCTCGAAATGGTGGCAGCGATTCAACCATAAAAAAAAGGGGGGGAGTGGGATTCTGGTGCCAAGTCCCCTTTGACTGACCCAAGGCATACTTCCAAGCTTCCACCGCTTGGAATCTCACTGAAAGTGGCGCCAGCTCGTATTCATCTGCCGTCTGAGAGCCAAATAATCATCACGAGTTGAATCCTGTCGTATCAGATCTTGCCAGGCCGCCGCGGTTGAATTGATCCCTGTGTGCTGCCAAGGGTTGCTGCTTGGCCTGCACCAAACCAAGAACCACGAAGAAACACCAACGGTGTCGGGGATGAGACAGATCACAGGCTCTGAAAAGCTTGAATGAACAGATTTGCTTCCAACAGAGGTTTGAATAATGGAGTCGACAGAGATCTCCCCCCAATTCTCTCTTCCTCGATTGCCGTTTCTGAAGAATGTCTCTTTGTCTCAAAGTTGAGAAGCACAGCCGGCTTCTAACCAGGCCAAAAAACAATGACACCATCCTCGGTTATGGGCATGTTGTTTGCACTGCCTACCACAGCCTTCCCTTTAATTCTTGGTTCTCCTGACAGTTTGAAAATGAATGAGATACTGTATTCTTTTTGATGGAATTCATGCAATCATTCCGCTTTCTTGCTTCAGAAATATTCTGATATTGGGAGCAGCCGCATTGCAAATTCTTCACTTAACGATACCATATACTGTGCTAGATACCGAGCGGCAGTTAGTCAGTATATCGTGAGATAGAACTTGAGTATTGCCGCTAGTTAAGATTTTTTGCTGACTGCAAAGGATTCTGTCAGGCCTTCCTAAAGGGAAATTCCCCAGTATATACACATAGTCCTATCAAACTCCTGAAAATACAGTACAATTTGCAATGTGGAGGTCGTTCAAATCTCTCGCATGGATGAGTTTCCTTGCCATTGGGACCCTCGCCCAAACCCAGGACAAGCAGACCCTAGAACTCATCAGGGAGCAATATAATATACCCGGACTGGCAGCCGCAAGGCTAAGAGACTCCGGGGTATCAAAGGATGCCGTTGGAGTCCGGAAGGTAGATGACCACACTGACCTCGAGACAACCAACATCTTTCACCTTGGCTCGAACACAAAAGCCATGACGGGAACGCTCATAGGAATGCTTGTTGACAGGGGATATCTAAACTGGGATCTCACCCTGCCCGAAGCATTGCCCGAGCTTGCCCCTCTTATGTCAAAGGGTCATCTGAAAACCACAATCGGCATGCTCGGCGCTCATCGCACGGGCATCCAAGATGACCTGCTGACAGACGCGGCGTTTTTCGAAAGGCTATATGACCCATTACTCACCCCGCTTGACGGGCGACTTCTTATGATCAAGCGCATCCTGAGTAAAGACCCTGTTGGTGTACAGGGTGAATTTTCCTATGACAATACGAACTACGTTATTCTTGGCCGAATTATTGAGAAATTCACCGGCGACGGTGCTTCCTGGGAGGAAATAGTTACGAATCAGCTATTCAAGCCCTTGGGGATGAAATGTGGCTTTGGGACCCCGCCAGAATCCAGCTTGGTATCCGTCGACAACCCATGGGGCCACATGGTCAACCGTTCTTCAGATCCCCCAATTCCCATCGGAGGCCCGCTAATCAGACGCGATAACCCACCAGCTTTATCTCCTGCTGGTCGGGTACATTGTGACATTGACTCGTACAGTAAATTTATACAATTACATCTTGACGGATATCACGGGCGACCAACCCCTCTTAAAATTAGTTCTGAAACATTCAAAAAACTGCACACACCGTATCCATCGTTACCATCCGACACTCTAGCCTACACATATGGCGGGTGGAACTTTTTAGACGGGTCAACGACTCCATGGTCGAACGGACCAATTCTCTCACACGCGGGATCAAACACTCTCAACTACGTCGAGGCTATCCTGGCACCCCATCTAGGAGAAAAAGGTGAAGCGTTGATGGCTTTCATGAATGTTGGCAATGCTGTGCAGGGAGGGACGTTACCTGCTGGGGATGCGACCGTTGATATCTTCGCGGCTATGTTGAATGACACTCTCTTTCCCCCATCCAACAAGGATTAAAACTGAAGGCTGTTTACTGGTTGAGCAGTAGTGATGGATTGGATATAATGTAAATACATACATGTGGGATATGATTTTGCAGGGACTCTACGGTACGTTCCTAGTCTAAACAGACAATCTATTGCCTGTACGTATATTTTCATCGTCTTAGCAAGTACGAGGAATGCCAACTCTACAGACACCGCGGGCTGAGCACAGCGCGAACGTTGGTTTCTGGAACCCCAATTTCAAAGGGGGTACGTTAAGGTTAGGGGCTTTTGGTTTTAGGTGAAGGCTATTCGTCTAAAGCTAAATCTTGTAAATGCAATCGCAACTCTTATAACTCTCATTCGCGAACAAGGTGTCTACAGGATAACTATTCGGCAATAGCTTATTCCAGCAGCAAGTATCTCCAACTCCACTTCTGAACGGAGTAACATCGTCGCTTGACAAATGATTAGAGGTTGAATGAAATATTTGAGGCTCTAACTGTGTCAAGTAGTGCTTTTGGGGAGCAAGTTTGGGGAGGAAGGTAAATTACCCCTCAACAAGTGACGGCGCAAATCCATGTACTCACTGATAAATGCTCTGAAGAATTTCATCTCTTGCTTCCCAACAATTCAGCGGTGCAGCACATGTTCTGTGCAATGATGTCACCACCCCGGGACCCTGATCGAGTATCTGGTACGAAATAAGCTTAAAATTGTGCTAACCTTATTTATTTATAGGCTCGCGCACAGGCCACACCACGTGGCAACACATGACAGCGTTTTTGCCAAACTTGACAGCGGCAAAAACGACGCACCTTTCTCTTGTCTTTGCTCTCCCCCTCGCAAACAAGGAAATACACGTTCCTCGAGAGCATCGACTTTTCCATGGGTTGGATAGGCCTGGGGGCCTTGGTTGTCTCGGTTTCCTTTTTACTATTCAAGCATCCTCTGGGGTTTTGGAATTTTGCGCCTTTACACGAATGGCTTCGAAATAGACGCGCATCCCCGCCCAATACGGTGACGAGCATTCCTTCACCACCGGCCGCACTACCTCCATCGCCTCTTGCGGCTAGATCTATATTGGACAGAGAGGGATCTAAAGATGAGGAGCACCGAACAGATCCTATATCAGATGACTCGACCCCAAAAGCCGCCCCGGTTCAACTCCCATTAATAAACATACCGACCTTCAATTTAGAAAGCCCTGCTGTTATCCAAGAACGACCAAACATCTCGTTAAACTCCAACAATAATACGATCCTCTCTCAGAACCGCTCCCCGTTAATAGATTCCCCTATTCAGCCTTCATCACCCCCCGCGCCCAAAAATGATCCTAATAAAAATACCCTTATGGGCCCGCCACCCCCCCTACCGACACTAAAAGCCCCGAACCAAAATGCATCCAGCTCAATACCCAAATCGGGTTCCATGCTACCTCCTCCACGACCTTCGTTGAATGTCCCACTCCGTCCTCCCCCATCCGCAGCCTCCTCCCTCCGCGCCCCCCGACCACCAGGCCTCACGTCTAGCACACTTGCGCCGGTGCAGGTCCAAGGCAAACTACAGCCCTCTCGCCAAGTGGTACTTGAACCAGGCCACTCACCCCTCGACTGGGCTGCATTAACCTCCAACCCCAACCACAAGCTACGAGGGGAAAACGTTCCATCAACACTCATCCGCGTAACCCCGTCGATGCTGCAGGCGCAAAATGGAAGGAAAGGGCGAGACGCATGGACATCATACATGGGCAAAGTCTACAATATAACTCCTTACCTACCGTTCCATCCCGGGGGGAAGGGGGAGTTACTTCGCGGCGCGGGGAAGAACTCCGAGAAGCTTTTTGCAGAGGTTCATCCGTGGGTTAACTGGGATGGGATGCTTGCGGAGTGTATGGTTGGAATACTGGTTAGCGAGGAATATAATGCGAGTGGAGATGGGGGTTTGGAAGAGATGGATTGATCGCACGACTGCACTGCCACGAGATATGTTTGTTTTAATAGATACCTTTGTAGATTAGATGGTTCCGGGATTTTGGTAACACCCTCCCTATTTGTTTTAACTGGAGTTTTTCTTGCTGGGCTGTTTGTTCGTTTATTACGCCATATTCAGTTATACATATATTGCGTACAGGTAGATAGAGGCTTTTGGCCAGGCACAATCGACAGAGAATATTCATGTCCTTGCTTATAGAATTCATAAATGGTTCCACAAACGAAAGAGAAAATAGCACTTAGGGAGTTGTCGCAGCCCGCTCTAACCCCAGCGGTCGGACATCCCGCCAAATCCGTACCGTTTCCAGTAGGCAAATCCCCCTCCCAGCGCAAGAACGACCAGAAACCACAGGAACAAACCACCACCACTATTTCCGGCGCCAGCTTCTATAGAAAACGCGTAAAAAAAAGTCCGCAGAATAAGCATTCGCCTTGCCGGTGTTTTTATCCGCAAGGGTGGGTATCGGTGCAAAAGGGGGAGGAGGGGAGATATTACAGGACGGGCAGAAAGACGGATGGCCAAAAAGAAGAAGAACATACTTCAAAGCTCATCCTTTGCCGTACCTTGGATGTTCACCAGCTCCGTCTCAAAGATCAAAGTGGCCCCGCCTGGGATGGGTCCGACGCCGCGGTCACCGTAGGCCAGTCCGGGGGGGATGGTGAGTTTGCGCTTGTCGCCAACGCACATGTCAAGGAGGCCTTGGTCCCATCTAGACAGAGAAGCACGCAGATCAGCTACTGTTTTTTTTTTTGTTGTTGTAAGGGTACAGCAACAGTTGGGATGGAGAAAAAGGAAAAGGAAAGAAAGGAAAGGCTTAAAACGGAATACACACCCCTTGATCACTTGTCCCTTGCCAACGGTAAACACCAAGGGCTGGCCGCGGTCGTAGCTGGCGTCGAACTGGGAGCCATCGGAGGCTAAAGTGCCGCGATAGTGCATTGAGACGACATCACCAACTACGGTGCGGCGCTCGCATTCGACGGTATGTGTCTTCTCGATTTTGAGTCCGCTCTCCTCGGCGACGACGGAGGTGGTGAAGGAAATGAGGGAGAGGGAGAGAAACGTGACGAGGGATGGGACACGCATTGTTACTTGATTGTTATCTTATTCGTTATTTTTTATCCTGATGGTTGGTTATGGCTCCAGACGATGGGCGGTTTAGGGGGTTGGAGAGACAGGAAAACAGGGTTGGAAGCTGTAGCTATCGTTGAAGCTTAAATATTTATTTACTGCGGGCTTATTTAGCGTTTGAGGCCACATATCGCGAACTTCGGCTCTGGCTAGCTAACGGTGAACTCTGATCAACACAACATTCTCGTACGCTGTCATTAACTCTGGAATCTTGCTACGGTGGTGGTCAATCTAGTTCGCCATGCTCACGATTCTGAACACTTTATTTTGTCTTCAAAACAGCCAGAAACACCTCCGTCGGCAATGACGAGCCTAGACATCACCATCCCCATCAGGCAGCAATGCGCATCAAATGCCCTAGTTAAATAGCTAACCTCCTACAGGTAACAGGGCTGTGTATCTTAGTATTTAGACGCCCCTTTGCCCCCTTCCAAGCATATCGCAAATAGTTACATGCATCCATCCCATCATGTCCAATATTCTGTCCACCCTTCCCACCGAGTTGATTCGCGAAATCGCCTCCTATCTTAAACTAGGAGATCTCATTAGTTTCTCCCACACAGCGCGCCTCTTCTATAACATAGCCATTCCAAGAATCCATAAAGCTGCTGTCAAGCATGTCTTCCGCAACGAAGAAATGTTGTATCTTGGCCCAACAGCCAGCGGCGGTTCTGTCAAAGCACATCAAACAGTTCTCGAATGGGCAGCAAGAAGAGGGCTCGCACGCCTCACAGATACCCTGCTGAAGCAGGCTCCGGAGAAGAGGTTCTCGTTTTTGAACTACAGATATTCGCTCCAGTTAGCTGCCGAGCAAGGCTTGCGGTCAACTGTGGAACTACTGTTTGAAAAGTCCGGTGGCCGTTTACAGGCCGCCAGGGATGGAAAAGTCCCCTTTCACAAAGCTGCCTGTACGGGTCACTTGTCAGTCGTGAAATATCTCCTCGAACTGGGGGTTGATGCCGCCGCTCTCCAACGCCGCGGATATAATGCCATGGATATGGTCGCTGCACGAGGAGACATGGAAATGGCGCGCTTGTTGGTGAAGGCGGGAGTTGCCGTCTCGCAAGAAGACTCACCCTTTGGGCGTTCATCCATCCACTACGCGGCCGCCGGGGGGCATAAGGAGATGGTAGAATTTCTTATGAGAGAGGGGGCAGATATTTCGACTGTCGATGTGCATCGACGGACAGTTCTATTCAATGCTGCGGTGCCGGACATTCACGATAGTACTGCTGGCTCGGTAATTGCTATTCCAGCGCCCAGTGAAGGCAACGCTGAAGTGGTCAAGTTATTTGCTTCCTTAGGTGTTGATCCGTCTTTACTCGATCTGAGAGGCATGTCTGTACTCCACGCACTATGCGAGAAGGGCTATACTACAGAGCTCAAAGCGCTTCTTGATAGCGGCGTCGTCGTTGACATCGCCATCCAAGACTTGGCAGGATTCACGGCACTCCACCACGCGGTTTACTCTGGCCACAGGGAAGTCGTGGATATTCTTCTTGCTGCTGGAGCTAAACTCGACACTATAGACTCTAATGGCCGATCCTTACTCCATGTTGGAGCGATTGCTGGCCAACATGAGCTACTAGAGTATCTCCTGTCATCAAAGACGCTTGACCTTGCCCTCTGTGATCACAATGGATGGACAGCATTGCACCACGCAGCGTGCGAGGCTAACCAAGAAACATTTGATATTCTCCTCCGGGCGAACGGCAACCAGTTCTCACCGCCTCAGAGCACAACAAAGCCCCTGATTTTGCACAGAGCGGTCGAGAAAGGTAACGTCCAAATTATTCAGCAACTCATCAACGCAGGCGCAAGCGCTTCCTCCGACCGAAATGGCGTGTATCCGCTCGATGTCGCTGTCAGTGCAGGCTATGTACATATCGTCGAACTCCTCCTGAAACACGGCGCGGACCCCAATGTCGCAGCAGACGAAGAACGTTATCATGCTCTTCACCGTGCCGTTGATTGCGGGCATGAAGCGATCGTCCAGCTTCTTCTGGACAATGGCGCGAACCCACTCCTGCGTGACTGTGCTGGCGAGGCGGCGATCCATAGCGCTTGTAGTAAAAGGCACCTCGGGATTATAAATCGCCTCCTTGACGCAGGTGCGGATATCAACGCCACAGATCCAGGCCTCTCGACGCCCCTCCACATAGCCATCGAAGAAGGGAAAATTGATATCGCAGCCATACTTATTAACAAGGGTGCCGACTTGAATCCTCATGACAGGGACTTAAGCGAGACACCGCTCCATCTTGCTGTAAACGATGAGAACCGTGATGCTGTTTTGCTACTCATAGAAGCAGGCGCAGACCCCTTTGCAACAGATGAATACGACGAGTCACCCTTGGATACAGTCAGGTCGATTGTCGAGCTGATTGAGGGGCCCAACCCAGGGCTTCAAATTGATAGTCCCGAGGCGGCATACTCGTATATTCGACGATATTTCGGCTAATACTGAATACTCCCGGCTTCCACTCAAGGAACGCTTTACAATAAATAGCAATTCGCATAGCCGGATACGAAACTCTGTATTCGTAAAACCAACCCAAAGCTGGATTTTAATTAATCAGAAAACAATAAGAAAATGTTTTAACCATCGGAAAGAATGGTCGCGTAGCATATCATCATATCAATCCCGGCAAAGGAGTTTTGCCAGCGGTAATCTTCAGACAATGAATGTAGACAAATTTGGTAGACATCCGTGTAATCTACTTCGAAAAATTATACAATTTTTGTGAGACTAGTTACAGCAAGAAACAGAGCAGTCATCAGGAGGAACTCCAGTATCAAAATTGTTGTAAATAACTAACTATAACTCCATGGTTTACAGTTCCATTTCCTCATCTACGGTTATTATACCAATAAACCGCAGCAGAACAGGGAGCTCAAATTTGAAAGAAGCAAAAACGTATTACCTCAAAAAAAAGGGATATTTGTTTCCAACTGTCCAATGAAAAACCATCCACCGATCTCACCATCAGAGAAACCCCTAATAAGAGCAAGTATTCCAAGAAGAAGGGGAAAAAAAAAGACCAAGAAACCAGGTATGTACTTCATTCCACCTCCTCCATATCAGCGCACGGAGACTTTCGAACAAACTATCACTGAAAAAGGGGAGCACGAGCGCACATGTGGCAGGTCGTATAGCACCGTCAAAATGAGTAGGAAATCAACAGTGCCATATTTAGGCAAAGAAAGGAACAAATCTTCTTCAGTCTTATTCACCAACGCCCGGGGAGCACAACAGAGAAAAATCCAGGGCTAACCGGGCCTCGCTGCAACAATACATAACAAAGCAAGGGATATAGTTAATATCAACCAAGAAAGAAAAACGCGCAGCGCACGGAGATGTGTGATTGGATGCCTTGACAAGGCAAGATTGAATGAACGGCAGAATAGAATAGAACAGGCAAACAGTGAAATATGCGCTTAAGAGAGATTGAAAATACAATCAAAACAATCACCAAGTTTCCTGGGGTTTTGGTGGGAGTCCATTTTGGGGTGCGGGATACCATGAAGTATTATTATTCCCTTGTCAAGCGGGCGGCCAGGACAGGTGAAGATATCGCGTTGCATTTATCATTCGCCTCGTTCCATCCCATCCTCCCTCCACTCAGCTTTTGCCGCCTCTGTGCCCATCATCCTTCAATTTTCTTTGTTCTGGCTTTCTTTTTCCCTGCCTGTTTTTTCAACATGGATCTCGAGGCTACCGTCTAATCCCTGAAATCCACTCTTTCTTTCTTCCTTTGTTTCTTCCTTTCTTGCTTTCTTTCTTCCAAGCCACATTCTCTTTTAGGTTCGCTACCCGATTCATCTGGTGATCTCCAACTATGGCCGTTAGGCAGAGAGAGGCGAAATGATTCGATGCCTTGGGCTCAGACTCCTCGAGCTCGAATGTCTAGTTACTGTTGTCATTCTTGCCCACCGAAGCGAAGCGAAGCGTCCAGGAGAGGCGGTGAACAAAAGGGGGGAGGAAACGAAAGTGAACCGGTCAAGAGAAAGAAAGGAAATCAAGAAGCGGGAGATAACAAACAAGCGGAAACGCACGCGTTAAAGAAGTCCAGCAGGTCAGAATTTGACAGCTCAGCAGTCCGCTGTGACAGGTGCCACGTACTGTACAGACATACAACCCTTGCGCCAAGAAGACGACGGGAGAGCAGCCCTTGATTTGGGCGTGCAGGGGACTGAACTATCCAATCGCCCAACGTTGGGCTGGGGGATACAAAGAAGTGCCAGAATAGTTCAAGAGAAGCTCGTCAAACAAGGCCAGCAATCAGAGTGCGGGATGGTTCTTGGCTGACTGCTAGCTAACTGGAAATGGAGGGTCAACAGCCGTCGCATCAGGACGGGTCCCTGCATTGGGTTCCGAAGCACATATTTAGATCTGAGCCTGTGTCGCCTGTGCTTGTTGGAGAGAGTACGCTATCAGTGCAGAAACGTATTTTTGTTGTGGATCATCCCTTGACCACTTCCTGGAGATATCCTGGTGGATAAGTCGGTGTTTGCTATATTCTGTACCCTCTGGGCACATAGCTATTTTATCCAGTCAAGCACTCGAGCACACCAATGACGTTGTCCTGTTAAATCATCTAGATTCGTTATGTCGGGAGAGGGCAGCCAGAGCATATCCATTAAGACGGAGAGTTGAACCGGAATCCCCGAATGTTTTCTTCGCCATCAAAGCAGCCAGCCTTCTATACCAATATTTAATAGAAGCAGAGGTTTCCTTCCGCCGAAAGCGAGTTGATTAGTTACATACACTCTGGCACCCCCAAGAATAGCAAAAGGCAGTTCCCATGGTTGAAGCCCTAAATTCCGGGCGATACTGTAGTGTTGTAGTTAAATTTGTTAGTTAAATTAGTTAAAGGGTTCAACTGGGCGTTAAGTTTCAGCGCACAAGCGCCCCTAAACATAATCAAATCTCCCCCCTTTTCTTTAAGTAAATACCCAACGTCAACGGAATCAACCATACGCAATGCACCCAATCATGGAGGAAAACAAAAAGGAAAACGTCATTTCCAGCACCGCCCATCAAAACCCGAACCAGTCTCCCTTTCTGATTCGGCAGCTCACCTGTGGCAGGGCAACATGACGACTACCCTGCTGGGGCAGATTCGAGTGGCAAATACTCCGTAATTTCTCTATACCCTCAAGATAGTTAAAGAATAGCCAACCAACCGACCAGGTGTTTGAGGTGAAAAAGGGAAGCAGCCACAGTTGCACATTTCGGATCTCCAATAGAGAACGGATTCCCTCTCCGTTGGTGGCCCTGAGGCAGTAGTTATGGAATATTTACTTTCTATCGAATTACGTCAAGCGGGTGTTACATGAAGGTGCGGGATGGCTTCCTGTTGGGCCACAGTGCTCTCAAATAGAAGTTCATTTAACGATGAATGGGCATTGCAAACTACATAACCAATGTTCGAATCTGAAGACACAGATAACTAACTATAACTACTCCTTCAAAATCACACAAGTCGCTCTAGCCGCTTTATAATTGATTGCGTTTCTGGGTAGGATAACAATAATGAAAGCAGCAGCCTCAGCCTCCGCACGTATCATGGCTGGAAAATCGACAATTAGGCAGGGTAGTTGGAAATCACCGAAGCATAACAGATTGGTTAAAGGCGTTTGCCGGGAATATTGTAATTTCCACGCCCTGGTACCGGGAGGAGGGTGGGCGAGAGAGAGACTAACGCAGTCATTTTAGTGTCTGATCAGTGGAAAGAAAGGGGTTTTAACTGGGAGCAAGACTCACTCGCGGGCGGCGCCAATACCAAAGTTTCGGTCGAACCCCACGCAGATGGTTGAGTGAGATGAGACTTCTCACTCTCTTCTGTATCCGTAGAAATATGTTCGAACTCATTTGATCCTGAATCCTGCGCAGATGGTTGAGTGAAACGAAACTTCTCACTCACTCTCTTCTGTATCCGCAGAAATACGTTTAAACTCATTTGACCTGAATCCCGCGCAGATGGTTGAGTGAAATGAAACTTCTCACTCTCTTCTGTATTTTCAAAAATACGTTTAAACTCATATGTTCCCGAACCCGCCTGCGCAAGAGTTTTCTGACCTCCATACCATTTCCCTTTTGACCATTTCCCTTTCCCATGCGGCACGTTTGCTGTAACCAACAGGCTGTATCTAGCTGAAGCCAGAGAAAAACGATTAAGTTGTAGTTGTCGTCCTTCGCAAGGCACCACTGGACTTTCCTCATAGCTAAGCTCCTCGGATAGTCTTGCCCTAAATCCCTTGATCGCCCAGGATTCCGCAGACACCCAGACCTTCCCATCGGCCGTCAGCCAGCAATCCCTATTGCAGAAGGACCTGTCTGGGGAGCTCAGAGATTGCTTGGGGGGACGGCACTCGTAGTGTACAGAACTCAACCGCAAGGCCACGGATGGAAACATTTGTCGACCTCCAATCCCGTCATACCATTGCGACATCTCGAGACTTGACAAGGTGTATGTACGTAGCAACACCCGCCAAACAACTCAGAAGGTGGAAAAATAAAATAGTAGAATCCGGTGTGAATTAACAAAATAATAAAGGATTTTCAACGTCAAGTAGTGTTTGATATCCACAACAGCTAGAGAAGGAATGAAGAAGTGTATGCAAAGAAAAAAGGTCCTATTTTATATGGCCTCAATCCTGATTATCATTTTGTTCCGGGACTTCTCTTTGAGAAGGACGGCTCCATCCATTTTCCTCAATACGATTCTCAAGCAAGGAAGCAAGCAAATGTAGTAGAAAGTAAGGTCTTCCGGAAGGAAGCAGACGTTCATATCAGATTCATTGTTGTCAGTCACCTCACTGCAAAATGCCATCCCCTGTTTCATGGAAGAAGTGTGGCGGTGTCCACAAACCCAGCCATATTCCAGGTAAGTAACTCAAAGGGAAAGAAGAGGAAAGCGAAAAGGATGAAGCAGACCCAAGTCCGGAATAAAGCGCTCTTCCATACTCTGTATATAGCAATAACGATGTTGAATAATCCTGCAGTAAGGAAAGTCCCTCGGCGGGATCAGACTACGCCGGATTGGGCGAGCCCTAGCCCTAAGCCCTGGCGACATCAAACAACGCTCATCCATCGCCGTTCCTCATTCCTCCAATGTCTTCCTCCACCTTATGATTATTATTAGATGCTAAGGCAATGAATGCCCAAGCTGCCCAACGTTGCCTGAGCTCAATACCAGCCCTGATCTGGCTCTTCTGCAACTCGAAGTTTGCTCTGTTTGATCTCTCCAAGTCCTGAATCTCCAATGGTCGCGTGCTCGTCATTTCCCTGCAACTATATTTTTATCAGCCAGTCAGGGCTCAGTCAACTCCAGGGAGCAAATCATTTCCAGAGCACTAAATTGGCGCCTTCTACTCACTCCCTACTGGGGGGCTTCTTCGGGCTTCTTCAGGTAAGGAAGCAAACCCCGCTAACTGTTTCCGGTGTTAACAATTGTTTATTACAGGCTGCAAAACCAAGGAATGCCTAGTGGCCCATACCAGTCCTGGGCGTGGAAACAAAACATCAAAGCATCGTCGATGGAGAGTCCTATGGACGTCTTCTGCCTCCGGCCTTGTTCTTGGCTGCCGCTGACTGGCTGGCTTGGGCATCCGGGCGGCCCAATAGAGCCGGCTTGAGGGGCGTCCCTGGCATGAAGCAACGCACCAGATCTCCCCACAGCCGTTTTAAGAGGCTGATGCGAGGTGAATCATAATCCACCAGGACACCGCCTGCCTAGGATGACGCAGCGGGCTGAGGACACATTCCCGTCCGTTTCGAGCGCCCCGGGGGCTGTCGAGCAATTAGAACTGTAGGCACCGATGAAGCTAATCCATACCTCCTGTTCTCCTTTTGCTTCCCCTGCTCTTTCTTTGACCGCATCGCTCTCAGCAAATGTCTAGCCCGTTTGATCATGAAAGTTTTCTGTGTGACAGCATCAGTTTGGGGAAAATCGGCATTCCGCAACTTGGATTGCTTTCCGTGGCCGCTTTCATCTTCCGGCGGCCCTCAGGCCAATAAGTTCTGCCTGAACAGGACGCTTCATTCTTTTCCTCCTCGCAAGCCCCAGAACATTCCAATTTTCCTCCTCTCGCCACCGACATAGCTTCCCAGGCGCTTTTCGTTCGGTGCCTTGCCAAATCCTCCCTCTATGTCGCTTTGCTGCCTGTCTTACCCCGCGATCCTGAATCAGACAGGACGTGCATTTTCTGGGGGAGCATTGCTTCCATTGCTTCCTTTGCTTGAGCAAACTCCTTATTCCTCTCCGCACTGTCTCTTCCTGCAGGTCGAATAAAAATAAAAAAAGTCTAAGCAGCGTCTTCCCAACCGCAGAATCTGCTGGTATAAAAAGCTCCTCCCTCCCCCCGCCAAATTTTCATCTCCATCCCAAGATCTACGCTCTGATAAGATAACCAAACCACACCAACCAAACCGACTCCTTACCCTCACCACCACCAGGCTCCTACTACTCAGCCACCAGACCTCTTACTTGCGGATATTTATTCTTTTGAAGCTGCCCCTACGCTGTCAATCTTCTGCAACAATACCCCTTCTGGCCTCTTCTTACCTCTACTACTCACACTCTTCGCGTCGAGTCATCCCACCTTGCGGTTTTTTTTTTTCCTTGTCCAACCCCACCACATACATATACCACCCACTCCATATCAACAACCACCGCCACTATGCCTCACAAAGTTGACTCGTACCCGTCCAGCACGTCGTCAGCTCGGGATGGCAAAAATGTCAAAGTCCACAATGCACAAGGTATGCCTCAATGCTTCCTGCTCCCCTCCGTACAGAGTCCCAACCGCTCTCCTGCACTCTCAGAGCGAAAAAAAAAAAGAAAAAGGCGACTCCACCCCTCACCCACTTCATCACTCACTAACGAAAGGCTTCAACCTTCGCAGGACAGCAACAAAAGGACCCGACCTCCAAAAAGCCAGCGGCGGTAGTCGTACACAACCACGGAAGCCGCACTTACGACGAGAAGAGGCGTTCCGACTGGGCAGACGGCCGATGGAAATAGACACCGGCGGTGACAATGACGGCTGCGCCAGCTGGAGACGGGAGGCCAAGCGGATCGAGGCCCTCTTCAGCTCAACGAAAGCAAAGGCGGACGAATACAAGTTCATCACACCACAACGCACTCTGACGAGTCCTGGTGACTCGGCGGTCAATACATATCTTCTCCCCCCCAGCAACAAGAGCCCCGAGAGGGGCGGGGAAAAAGTGAGGCGCAATTGGCAAACAAAGGAAGAAACGTCTTTTCTTCGCACAACCACTACCCCCTTTTTGACGAACGTAGATTGATAAGCGAGCAAAACCGAGCAACCCGCTCCCCCTCCCGGCTCTGCTTCAACTACCGCCAGCCTTCTCTCTCTCCCACATACTTGCTCACCCGTCGTCAACTCTTCGCATCGGTGCGATGAACTACTCCCCAATCCGAACCTGCTTGTCAAAAGAAATACCCCCCCTCCTCGCCCCGCAGCCTCATCGCACTACCTTGTACAACTATTTCTATCCGCATTATTACGGATCATTCTCATTCCCTTCCTTCCGCTTTTTCCTTTCCCATTTTGTATCCCCATCTGTATCCCCTTTTGTACACCAGCATTTCTATAGTCTAGGATATCATATTTTTTCCCCCTTCCCTAGCCCTATGTCTTCTTGTATTTGTTTTCCTCCCATTAGTTTTCTGCATTATCTCTCTTTTCTTGCATCGGTCGTCTGTATGTACATGTATAACCCGTTTTAATACCCCCTGTCTTGTCGCCTTTTTCTCCTTTGAACTGAGCGTTTTCCTTTTCCTTTTCCTTTTTCTTTCTTTTTTTTTCCGCCCCCCCCTCGCACGGTTTATCCCTGTCTTCTTCAATTCACGGATGGCTGGCCTCCAAAACGAAGAGACACGGCTAAATGACGAGAGCCGGGGGGAGCTCATCCTCGGCAGAATATGCCATGAGTTCTTGGTTTTACCTTTACTTTTCATTTCATTTCTGTTTTATTTTATTTTATTTCATTTCATTGGCTTTGGGATTTAGAAGGACAGCCATTGGATAGCAATGGACTGGCCGGCACGAGCATGGGGCATGGGCATGGGCATGGGGCATGGGTAGGACAGGATAAACTGGCGAAACAAGGCTGTCTGTCAGGGAACGTCGAGGAATTTTCTTTTTCTGTTTCAGTTTTTTTTCCCTTTTTCCCTTTTTCCCTTTTTCCCTTTGTTTTTCATTTTTGGCTTTGCACTCCTTTCTGTTCTAACTAGATCCCCTGTACTCCTATCAAGCAAGCGATTGTATCTTTCTTTCTTTCCTTCTTTCCTTCTTCCCTTCATCATGTGTTTTTGTTCAGCTCTTTTCTCCCACCCACTTACTTACTACCTCCTACCTCCTACTCCTACCACCTCCAACCATACGAAACTCAAATGCTTAATACTCCCCCCCCTTTTAACCACACTCTCATATCATTTGCTAGCCCCATCATCATACATACCCTGTGCGATTACTTCTCTCTCTCTCTCTCTCCCCCCCCGTTTCCTCATCTTCCCACATAACACATTACATAGAGAAAAGATATCTATCACTAGACAAGACGCAGGTCCTTTTATCATTCACATCACACCATCATCATCATCACCATTATTTATAAAAGCAGACAAGAGAAGAGATGATAAATAAAAACAAATCACAGCGCAAAGCTTTTTTTCTCTTTTTTTTCCTTTCACGAAGCTCGACACGCCTACCTACATACATACATACATACCTATTTATTTATTTATCTTGGAACGTTCCAAACACATACATACATATTCTTCATAATCTCATTACCCAAACATCAAATCTTCTTAAGTCACATAATATACATCCATTGCATAAACACTCGGATGAAAATAATCAATAGCTTTGCGCGAAATAGAATCAAGCGCCTGTAAAAGGGGGCTGTGAGGTAAAACATCTATACCTTCTTCTGCTATAGAACAGCTCAATAAGGAAAGAAGATATCAAGTAGCACAGATAGATAGTATATCGAAGATTACTCTCAAGGTGAATAGATGCGAGAAATCTAGAATGGAAAATCTATACAAAAATGAAAGGGAAAGAAAAGAATAAAAGTAAAATAAAATATAAAGAAAAGAACAAAATCTAAGTATATATTTTGTTAAAGTTGAAAAATTCATTTCCAGGCATGAATTAAGCAAGCAAAAGCAAAAGCAAAAATAAAGAAGCAAGCTAAAATAAAGAGTATGATCAAAAATCTAAAAAACAAAAAACCAGAGGTATATACAGCAGCAGAGGGATCTGCGCAGCAGCACGAGGGGAATAATGTATATATATACGTACATAAAAAAAAAAGCGAGGTTCGCACAAAAAACTGCAAGAAATGCAACGGATATTGAAGCATGTGTTGGCATGGAAGTGGAAAATGATTAAAAGAAAGGCACAATAGAATGAAAGAAGAATGACACAGGGATTTAAAATGCAATATGGCAATGATAATAGGAGGAGATTTCGAAAAACACCACGGGGGCTGGTCTGGCCGGCTGGCTAGCCAGCTGTTTTTTTCTTAACCACAACCCCACTTTGGCAGCATATGCATGTATGGATGCATGCACGCACGCGGCGCCGTGGCCCCGCGAAGATTTCTATATCACTGGATAAATCCAACCAAGAAACCGCAGATAAAAAGAAAAAAGGTATAGATTAAATGAAGCTTAAACAAATAAATCAAAATTCGTTATCGCGGCAACCCAGCCTGCGGTCCCTTCTCATCCGGCTCAAAGACATGCATCTCCAGCCGATACGTAAGCCGGGCGCAGAACGAATCGACATACGTCGTCCACAGGTGCGCGACGGCATACACGATGCAAATCCAGATGGGGATCGAGACGGCGAAAACCATCGGTCCACCGCGGGGCAGCCAGGGCGGATTCACGACCTCGCCG